>JAIUZE010070281.1:0-144263 GCA_022085475.1 Heliosperma pusillum
TAGATTTCTGTTTGGGTCTCATCCTATAGGTGTGACCGAAAGGGGTCAGTTGATTACCGCCGTCATACGACAAAAACGTCTAACTCTAGTCAGCTGACCGTTATCGATTTACGTTAATCAACTGACGTGGAGTATCAAAATACTAGTCATCCCACTAATATTCCAAAATGAGATTTATAATATAAATGCACTATTGTGGAGGACACTTGCTTCAACAATCTCCCACTTGTCCGATACAAGTTGTGCATATAGCCACACTATTGCGGAGGACTCCTACTCCCACAATATCTCCCACTTGTCTCGACAAGTTGTGTGCTACCACTTCTCTTGTCACTTTTGCGTCACATCCTCCCACTCATCGCAAGGTGTCTTTCAGGTCGCACTTGCGATTGGAAAAATAAATTGAGTGGTTTTCTCGATCTGGAGAGTAACTGTCTGACCGGAAAATCTACCATAGATCTCTTCCGAGCGTGGCCACGCAATTCCAGTCACTACTCCTCGAGTGGCCCGAAGATGTTAATACCCAACGTGGGTGGACAATTCCTGTTGACCCAACTTACACTGTATAATGCAAATCACCATGACCCAGTAGATGCCCATCGGCCTCCTTTCACGGCACGACCTAGGACAAAACCCAAAGTCAATCGGAAAATACACCGACTCAGGTAAATGGTCGCCAGTCTAAAGAATCGACTCATAGGAATATAATAGAAATCCCCGCCACGACCAGGCTTCAACAATTTTGATAAGGGACTATATCATGGTCACTGTCCGACAGAGTGTCTCTACAGTCTGTCTATGTAAACGATCAGTCATCTCCATGACTCCATGGTGCTGAACCAACCATCGATCGACTTACAAACTAGTCATTGTGAGACGTCACCTTATGCAAATGACTAGGGACAATTACTAAGTTCATCATGTTCACTTGAATTGGGTTCAACCTTTCTTATAACCAATTCGGATAAAACAAAGTAATAAAATTTAGTCAATACTAAATAAAAGAGCTCATATAAACTCGAACAATGAATGCAATTATCATATATGCAAAATATTGATACAACATTCAATTATTACATATCATATAATCTAGAGGAATTCAGGAACTCGTCTTAATCCCATCGAGACGACATGACTGTCATGTTTAGCCTTTGTAAGAGGCTTGGTTAAAGGATCAGCGATGTTATCGTCTGTCCCAACCTTACATACATCTATTTCCTTCCTCTCCACGTAATCTCTAATTACATGGTATTTCCTAAGTACATGTCTAGACTTGTTACTAGACTTGGGCTCCCTTGCTTGAAAGATAGCCCCACTGTTATCACAATACATCGTGATGGGATCTGAGGTAGTAGGGACTACTCCTAGTCCTTCCAAGAACTGCCGAATCCACACAGCTTCCTTTGCAGCCTCTGATGCCGCGAGGTACTCAGCTTCTGTTGTAGAATCCGCAGTCACGCTTTGCTTGAAGCTTTTCCAGCAAACGGCTCCTCCCTTCAACATAAAGACATAGCCGGATTGGGATTTTAAATCATCCCTATCAGTTTGGAAACTAGCGTCCGCGTAACCCTTTACACGCAACTCAGTCTCTCCTCCAAACACCAAGAACGAATCTTTAGTCCTTCGTAAGTACTTAAGGATGTTCTTTACGGCTATCCAGTGACTCTCACCGGGATTGGCTTGATAACGACTCGTCATGCTCAAAGCATAGGCGACGTCAGGGCGAGTGCACATCATAGCATACATGATTGACCCAACTGCTGAAGCATAAGGGATCAACTTCATGCGCTCAATCTCCTCGGTGACGGTAGGACTCTGGGATTTAGTTAGAGTGATACCATTACCTATTGGAAGAAAGCCTCTCTTAGAGTCTTTCATTTTGAACCGATCAAGAATCTTATCTATATAAGCTTCTTGACTTAATGCTAGTATCCTCTTGGATCTATCTCTATAGATCCGGATACCTAAAATGCGTTGTGCCTCTCCCAAATCCTTAATCTGGAAATGTTTCCCAAGCCACTCCTTGGTAGAAGTAAGCATTGGTATATCATTCCCAATGAGAAGTATGACATCCACATACAAGATAAGGAAAGTAACTTTGCTCCCACTAAACTTCATGTATAAACATGGTTCCTCGACACTTCGAGTGAATCCATTTTGTTTAATTACATGATCGAAGCGATGATTCCAACTCCTTGATGCTTGCTTAAGACCATAAATGGATCTCTTAAGTTTGCATACCTTCTTAGGGTTGGATTTATCCTCAAAACCTTTAGGTTGTGTCATGTACACTTCCTCTTCTAGAATCCCATTCAAGAAGGCGGTTTTGACATCCATTTGCCAAATTTCATAGTTATAAAATGCGGCAACCGCTAAGAGAATCCTAATGGATCGAAGCATAGCGACTGGGGCAAAAGGTTCGTCATAGTGTAAACCATGAACTTGAGTGAAGCCTTTTGCCACCAATCTAGCTTTGTAGATATCATTATGTCCATCTATGCCATTCTTGATCTTGTAGATCCACTTGCACTGAAGAGGTCGCACCTTCTCATGTAAGTCTACCAAGTCCCATACTTGATTTTCGTACATAGAATCCATTTCGGATTGCATGGCCTCAAGCCAATGCGTGGAGTTGGGACTAGAAACGGCCGACTTGTAGGGTGTGGGTTCATCACTTTCAAAAAGTAATAAATCACCATCTCCCTCGATACATCCAAGGTAACGATCAGGTTGAAAACTAATTCTACCTGACCTTCTAGGGACAATAACCGTTTCAGACGAGGAGGGAACGTTTTCCTCCACTTCATTTTCGGTTTGTGGCTCTCGAACTTCGTCAAGTTCGAATTTTCTCCCACTCTGCCTTTTAGAAGCGAAATCGCTTTCTAGAAAGACAGCATCACGAGACACAACCACTTTGTCCTCATGACGATTGTAGAAGTAATATCCACGAGTCTCCTTAGGATATCCTACAAAATAACATTTGTCGGATCTGGGTGCGAGCTTGTCATTAGACTTCTCATGAACAAACGCCTCGCAACCCCAAATTTTCATAAACTACAAATAAGGAACCTTTCCTTTCCATATCTCATATGGAGTTTTATTGGCTGCTTTAGTCGGGCTACGATTTAGTGAAAATATTGCGGTTAAGATGGCAAATCCCCAAAACGAGTCAGGAAGCTCTGTAAGACTCATCATCGACCGAACCATATCTAATAAAGTTCGGTTTCTCCTTTCAGACACACCATTTAATTGTGGTGTTCCAGGAGGAGTCCATTGTGATACTATACCGCAATCTTTTAGGTGTGAATCAAATTCATAATTTAGATATTCACCACCACGATCAGATCGTAGGGTTTTTATCTTCTTATTCAATTGGTTTTCCACTTCATGTTGAAACTCTTTGAACTTTTCAAAAGCTTCACTCTTATGCCTCATTAAGTAGACGTATCCATATCTACTCAAATCGTCGGTAAAAGTAATGAAGTACTTGTAACCACCTCTAGCTTGGAGAGTCATTGGGCCACATACATCGGTATGTATAAGGCCTAATACTTCACTTGCTCGTGTCCCTTTTCCTGTAAAAGGAGCACGAGTCATCTTGCCCAAAAGACAAGATTCGCATTCACCATAAGATTCGTAATCAAATGGTTTGAGAAGTTTCGTTGAAACGAGTCTCTTTATGCGTCGTTCGTTTATATGACCTAAACGACAATGCCAAAGGTATGATTGATTAGGTTCACCTAACTTAAGTTTCTTGCTTTCTATATGATATATTTCATTAACATTATCAAGAACATAGATACCTCCAACAGAGATGGCTTTACCATAAAACACATCATTAAAAGAAAACGAACAACTATTGTTCTTGATTACAAAAGAGAAACCCTCCGCGTCAAGTACGGAAATGGAGATAATGTTCTTTGTCAAGGAGGGTACTAAATAACAATTATATAAATACAACTCAAGACCACTAGCTAAGGTTAATACATAAGTTCCTACAGAGACGGCGGCAACTTTTGCTCCATTCCCCATTCGTAGGTCCACATCACCCTTGGCTAGTGCTCGCACGTCCTTCAGCCTCTGCAAGTGATTACAAAGGTGAGAACCACATCCAGTATCAAATACCCAAGTGGAAGTGCAAGCATAGTTAATATCTATCATATAGAGAGAAGAGAGGATTATACCTGACGGTGTCACACATCCGTCCTTCTTATCCTGCAAATACTTGGGACAATTGCGTTTCCAATGTCCCTTGCCTTTACAATAAAAGCATTCGGCCTCGGCGTGCTTCTTGCCCTTAGCCTTGGCATTGCCATTCATAATAGCTTTGCCCTTTCCCTTTCCATGCTTCTTAAATTGGGCTTTGGCTTTTCCCTTCCCCTTTTGAACCCCTAGCTTCAAGTTCTTCAATCTCATTGTAAGAACATCCTTTTGCTCACTCCCACTTGCTTCCATATCCCTTTCGACTTGGGTAAGGAGAGCATGGAGCTCGTGAAAGCTCTTATCCATGCCATGCATGTTATAGTTTGCCCTAGCTTGGGCAAACTTGGGAGGAAGTGAGTGAAGGATGCGGCCAACCGCTAGCTTCTTAGGAATTTTGACCCCTAGACGATCTAGAGTGTCAACATGTTCCACCATCTTAAGCACATGTGGACCAACCTTTTGGCCCTTCTCTAGCTTGGCTTCAAAAAGCCGAGTCATAGCATTGTATTGGCGAATCTCGGGTGATTGAGAAAAAGCCAACGTCACCCTAGAGAATATCTCATATGCTCCAAGGGTGATGTATTGTTGCTTAAGGCTTGAGGACATCGACCAAATCAAGACCATCTTGACGTCGTTTGCTACCTTAAGGTACTCCTCATAGGCGGCTTTGGCCGCATTAGTGGCTCTTGGGCCGGGTTCATTGGGTGGTGCCTCGGTCAAGTAGCGTAAAACGTTATCCGATAACGCCGCGCCCTTGATCGTTTGCTCCCACTCGACGAAATTAGTTCCATCGTCTTTTAAGATGCATTTGTCCATAACGGACCTTAGCCATGAGTCTTTTCCTAGTTGAACGGTGTTGTTATTGTTTGCCATTGCGAATTATGAATAACTACAACAAAATTAGGAAATATTAACATTCATTGTTTTAATCAATTTTACTTGTATAACCAATTTAAACAAGTCACTCATATAATGACCCCTCACGAAATTATATAAGCGATTCCGAGACCCGCATTTTAGACAAAAGAACATGTTATGCAACTTTTATGTAAAAGACGGTAAGTCAACTTTTGACTAATTCTACTCCTAGAACTCTCGGTCGACGGATTTCAACTAAACCCATCTCCTAGTCCCAAGATAACGCTTATCTTGTTGAGTCCAACCCAATTTAGGCGTGTGATCGTATCACCCTACTTACCCGAGGTAAAAAGGTCCACGTTGTGGTTGTTCTAATTAACACGGGGTTCATAGGTGCTTCAATTGGTAAGGCTAAATCTCAATTCCTTTTTAAGTTATGTGAGAGGTCTTGCCAATTTTAGTTATTAATTCCTTATAAGTGAACTAAGTCGGTGAATTTTGAATAACGTTGAATTGACAATCGATAAATAAAATGCATGTTGGTGATTTTGGCATGTGCGGAAAAATAAAGCAAGCAATCAAATTAAATCCTAGTATGGCCACCTAGCTAATCTAATTAACTAGATGATTACAAATCGGAAACCAACTCCTTGGT
Source organism: Heliosperma pusillum (assembly GCA_022085475.1). Classification (NCBI taxonomy): domain Eukaryota; kingdom Viridiplantae; phylum Streptophyta; class Magnoliopsida; order Caryophyllales; family Caryophyllaceae; genus Heliosperma; species Heliosperma pusillum. The sequence goes on from JAIUZE010070281.1 coordinate 5,717, forward strand.
CCCTTGCCTCTTCTTGGAACGCCTTCCAATATGGCACCGTCTTTTGGAACACCGACTTTGGGAATCACCGTCTTCACAATAAATAATTACAAAATACAAATGAATACATAGCAAATTCCTATTATACATTTGATCTATAAAATGAAATTATTAATTATTACAAAACGGCGATACGAAATCGCAATAAATTACAACCAAATCGATATTCCCTTACATTACGGGTAATACCGATTAAAATAATCTAGGCCATACTAGGTACAACTTGCAATAAAATAAATAAATGACATTCATTCATTCAACAACATAAATAAAAATGCTGTAAAATCATGCCAAAATCACCCTCAACACTTGTCATGTTCATTCTAGCTCGGTTTTTACGAATTTTATCGATTTTATCTACTAAAAATCAATAATCAACACTTAAATCGTATTTAAGCTCAAACTAATTATCTAAACTGATTTAGAACTCAAAATTAGTCCCCACTAATTTCACTTGTATTTAATTAGTTTGATTTGATCGCATTTGCTATTTAAAGAGATTTAATCATAACTTTTATGAATTAAACCCAAAATAAAAAAAAATCATTAAAATTGAAACCAAAAATATTTGTACATACTGGAACACTTCCAGGAACCTCAATAACAAAAACCATTTGCCCAAAAATTTGAAATGATTTTATGAACAAATAGCTTTATAAGAATCGGTTTTTATCAAATAAAAACCAACTAAAATAGTAAAATGATGAAACAAATTTTCAAATTTTACCAGAATGATATAAATAATATTTTAAAATGTACAAAAAATTTTCAACTCCAGAAAGTCTCGTTTCAATTTTAAGAACAAAATAACACCTTTAAATCGATCTTTATCCAATAAAAATCAATAACCATGCAATACATGACTAAATGTCACGACAAATTACATACAATATGTACACCATGCATGTGAGAACATATTAAAAATTTGAGGCCAGAATCAACATGCAACTATTTTTAGTTAACTTTTAACATAAAACCGCATGCTAACTCGATAATAAAGGCCATAAAACATAATAAATAGCAAAATAATTCGTAAATTCACCAAATTTGACCACAAACATTTTGAGATCAGTAGGTATGCATGAAAATCAGAAAATTTTGTGAAAACCATTTTTAACATAAAGTTTCGATTTTTTACTCAAGTTATCGTATAACCCGATTTTAATGCTCAAAATCAACATGCATGCTACAAGCTAGCTCTGATACCACATGAAAGTTCATAGACCCTAATTAGACTCCTCTAATTAGTTACTAAATTACTTGTTAATTTAGTGTTTAATAAAGATCTATGTAACATGCATGCAAATTAAAATGCATAATAAAAAGTAAGAAGAAATTTCCTTACATTGGGAAATTTCGGTTTATATGGGCACAACAAGAAACACCTTTCTTGTTGTTCTTGTGCTAGAAAGAAATAGATGATCCTCCTTGTAATCTTCAAACTAGAAGACCTCCTTTTAGATGCACCCAAGAGAGAACCCAAACTTATCACTTAGTTTTTGACTAGAAAACACAAGTGAAAAGATGAACTAATATTAGATTTTATTACTACTCTAGTAATAGGAAAATATTAGTATTTGAGAGGTTTTTAGAGAGATGAGGATTTTAGTGAGATAAGCACAAAATAAGAATGAACAAGCAACAAGCAAAATGAACAACAAAGTTGTCCTTTTAAGGACACTATGGTCCGGCCATCATGGCCTACGTGGCCTCTTATTTTTGCTTAAAATAATCCCATGCAAATTGGTTGAGTGTAGATGTGAGTAAGGTTATGATCATGTGTCATAAACATGACATGATAACAAGATGTAGTGTAACACAAGAAACAACAATCATCATGTTATACACTACCATAATTTCGGCACCCACTAGTGTCATGTGGTCCATTTTGATTTTTGATATTTGTCCCACAAATACTTATAATCATATGTTTAATTATCTTGTATAATTAAGGATTAATTTGATCATATAACAATTTTATGACTCAAATTAATAAATAATATACACTTAACTTTTAAGTGATATTTTATCATTATATCAATATATAATGGGTCCCACAATGCCTAGTTAGTTTATTTTACAACTCCTTGTAAATATAATTAACTAATCACCTCTACCTCAAAGTATATATGCATAACCTCAACTAATTTAATGAATTAACTATTAATCATTAAATTAAATCTTATTTAATCGTATTAAAATAAGACGTAAAATTTATTCAGTCAATTATCGTATAATTGACTAATAAACTTATCCGGAATGAGTTCGTAACTCAATTTCCAATAATTAACTCTCGTAACTAAACATATATCAAATATATATATAAAGTACTAATTAATATGTATCGTATACAAATAATTAGATTTCTGTTTGGGTCTCATCCTATAGGTGTGACCGAAAGGGGTCAGTTGATTACCGCCGTCATACGACAACAACGTCTAACTCTAGTCAGCTGACCGTTATCGATTTACGTTAATCAACTGACGTGGAGTATCAAAATACTAGTCATCCCACTAATATTCCAAAATGAGATTTATAATATCAATGCACTATTGTGGAGGACACTTGCTCCAACAGAAAAGTCCTGGGAAAAGTTGTAGAGGACCTTCCCAAGACATAAGTTTGATGGTTGGTTAGGCTTGTTTGATTGTGTGAGACCCCCATGGACCCTGTTTAGGAAGACTGTGAATGGCTGTTTTAGGCTGAGTGTTGTTTTTGTTGTGTTGGGTTTGTTTGGCTGTTGTCTGTGTGTTGTTGTGGCTTAGTCTTGGAAAGTGGATGGCTAGGCTTTGCTCTGGGTGGTGTGGTGTTGTCTTAGCTGGCCTGAAGTGGTGGTTACTTGGACTGAATAGGACATTGTCATAACTGGTCATGGTGTTGTCTGAATGGATGTTGTTGCCTTGAAATCTTGAATGATATTGATGTCTTGATGTTGTTGATGTTGAATCTTGTCTTGAGCTTGTGTCTTGTCTTTAGCATATACTCCCGTTGCAACCTTTCTTTCTTGAAAAGGATTTTCCCTCAAATCTTCATCACCTTCATCATCTGATTCACCATGGTAGGGGCTCAGGTCTCCAACATTGAAAGTACCATGTACACCATAGCTTCCTGGTAGATCCACTTTGTAAGCATTTGTGCCTATCTTCTCCAATATCTCAAATGGTCCATCAGCTCTTGGCATGAGCTTGTTTCTCCTCTTGTCTGGAAATCTCTCTTTTCTTAAATGCAACCATACAAGATCCCCTGCCTTGAACTCCCTTGCTTTCTTAGGCCCTTTGGACCTGGCCTTGTACAACTCATTGGACCTTTCAATCTGCTTCTTGACTTGCTCATGAATCTGTATCATTTGCTCAACTCTTTTCTTTGCATCATAGCTTGCTTTGCTTCCTTTGACTGGTGCTAGGTCTGTAGGCATGAGAGGATTAGTTCCATAAACTGTTTCAAAAGGACTTTTACCTGTGCTGCTGGAGGGAGCTCTGTTGAAGGCAAACTCAGCTTGTGCTAGCCTGAGGTCCCAATCTTTCAATGACTTAGAAACAATGCTCCTTAAGATCTTTCCTAGTGTCCTGTTAGTGACTTCTGTCTGCCCATCAGTTTGGGGATGGTGAGAAGTACTAAACAATAACCTGGTCTTCAATAGCTTCCACAAGGTTCTCCAGAAGTGACTCATGAACTTTGTGTCTCTATCTGAGACAATGCTTCTAGGGACCCCATGTAACTTGACAACCTCCCTAAAGTATAGTTCAGCTACCCCCAAAGCATCCTCAGTCTTCTTACAAGCAATGAAATGTGCCATCTTGCTGAACCTATCTACAACCACCATGATTGAATCCTTTCCCCTTTGAGTTCTAGGTAAGGCTACAATGAAGTCCATACTGAGGTCTTCCCATGGCTTGTTTGGTACTGGCAGTGGTGTGTAAGGGCCTGCTTGAAAATGTGCCTTGGCTAGTTGACAAGACCTGCATCTCTTGAGGGCATCTTGCACATCACTGAGCATCTTAGGCCAATAGAACTGATCTTGCAATATGTCATAGGTCTTCTGCACCCCAAAGTGACCAGCAAGGCCATTGGAGTGAACCTCTTTGACCAGTAGTCCTCTATAAGGTCCTTTAGGCACACACAGTTTGTTTCCATAGAACAAGTAGCCTTCCTGAGCTGTGTACTTGCTCCCTTTCTTGACTTGTCCTTCTTGATATACCTCCCATTCATGCTTGAAGTCTAGGTCTTCTTGATAGAGCTCTTTCATAAATTCAAACCCCAACACCCTTTGCTCCATGAAGGTCAACATCACAGATCTTCTAGACAATGCATCAGCTACAACATCGTTCTTACCCTCTATGTACTTGCTGGAGAATGAGAAGGATTGCAAGAACTCTACCCATTTAGCATGTCTGGGGTTGAGCTTATGTTGTCCATTGATGTATTTGAGAGCCTCATGATCAAAATGAAGCACAAATGGCTTAGGCTTCAAGTAGTGTCCCCAATGGTTCAATGCTCTCACAATGGCATAGAACTCCTTGTCATATGTGGAATAATTAAGCTTGGCTCCATTTAGTTTTTCACTGAAGTATGCAACAGGTTTCTTCTCTTGAGTAAGCACAGCTCCTATGCCAAGGCCACTGGCATCACACTCTACCTTAAAGTGTTTGTTAAAATCTGGTAGAACCATTATTGGAGATTTACACAATAGCTCTTTGATCAGATTGAAGGATCTTTCAGCCTTCTCATTCCACTTGAACTCTCCCTTCTTCATGCACTCAGTAATAGGGGCCATGATTGAACTAAACCCTTGTATGAACCTCCTATAGAAACTTCTAACATCAGTGACAGTTTGAGGAATGGGCCATTCCTTGATTGCTTGCACCTTCTCAGGATCAACTGCTACTCCTTTCTTAGAGATGATGAACCCAAGGAAGTAGACCTCAGGCTGCATGAAGGTGCACTTTTCTAGCTTGCCATACAACTTGTTCTCTCTTAGGACCTCAAACAACAACTTCAGATGTTGCAAATGTTCTCCCTTAGTTGAACTGTAAATAAGAATGTCATCAAAGTAAACCACTACATATTTGCCTAAGTAAGGCCTTAGGACTTCTGTCATCAACCTCATGAAGGTACTAGGGGCATTAGACAACCCAAAAGGCATCACCAACCATTCATAGAGCCCATGTTTAGTCTTGAAAGCTGTCTTCCATTCATCCCCTGCTCTTATCCTCACTTGGTGGTAGCCTTGCCTCAGATCGATCTTGGTGAATACTTGAGCCCCACTTAACTCATCAACTCATCCAGAATATCATTCAGTCTAGGTATAGGGAACCTATACTTGATGGTAATGTTGTTGATGGCCCTACTGTCAATGCACATACGCCAAGTCCCATCCTTCTTTGGCACAAGCAAGGCTGGTACAGCACAAGGGCTGAGGGATTCCCTAACATAGCCCTTGTTGAGCAACTCACCTACTTGAAGTTGGAGCTCTTGTGTAGCCTTAGGATCAATCCTGTAAGCTGGCTTGTTGGGTAAGATAGCTCCAGGCACTAGGTCAATGTGGTGTTCTATTCCCCTAAGTGGTGGCAGTCCACTAGGGAGCTCAGTAGGGAAGACATCACCATAGCCTTCTAGGATAGACTTGACCTCTTCAGGGATATCAATGATGCTCATCCCAGTTTCTTTGGCAAGTAAGATGTACACAGGTTGTAACTCACTTAGCTCTTGTGCTATTTCTGACTCACTTATCAACATGACTTCCTTGGAAGCCTCACTCATGGGGTTTGGGTTGATCTTTAAAGCAGGTGGTAAAGGTGCCAGGGTAATTTTCTTCTTCCCATACTTAAAGGTGTAGGTGTTGTCCCTCCCATGATGAATGGCATCCCTATCAAACTCCCATGGCCTACCAAGTAAGAGGTGACATGCATCCATAGGCAGAACATCACAAAGGCTTTCATCCACATACCCTTTACCAATTGAGAAAGGTACAACACATTGTTTATCCACCTTGATCTCAGCCCCTTTGTTTAACCATCTGAGCTTGTAAGGTAGGGGGTGGTCCTTGGTGGGTAGAGCTAGCTTGTCTATCAGTGTTTTGGAGGCCACATTAGTGCAGCTTCCACCATCAATAATAAGGTTACATACTCTACCCTTGATGGTACATCTGGTCCTAAAGATCTGGTGTCTTTGATCCTCTTCCAAAGGTTGGGGTTGAGTATGCATTACCCTCCATGTTACCAAACTTAACCCTGCATCAGGCTCTATCAACTCCTCACTAGCCTCTACCTCAGGCTCTTCCATCTCTTCATCACAGAACAACACTTCATCATCTTCCCAATGGATTACTTCTAGGGTACTCAGAGCCCTTTTAGATGGACATTCTCTAGCAAAATGTCCATACCCTTGACATTGAAAGCACTTTTTGAGAGGAGTAGTCTTCCTTTGGCCTGCCTCAATAGCCTTGCTTTTATCAGGGTTGAAAGGAGTCTTAATAGGAACCACAGGTTCTCCTATCTTGACTCCTACAAAGGGTTTGAAGGTGGGGGTTCTAGCAGGTGTTTTAGAAACACTGGCCTTTCCCTTTCCCAATTTTTCTACCCTCAAAGACAAGTTGACAGCTTCCTCAAAGGAGTATATATTTTGTAGCCTGACTTTGGTAGCTATCCTTTCATCCAACCCTTCTAAGAACCTTGCTATCTTTTGTTCATATTTCTCAACAACCTCACATTGTAATGTGAGTTGTTCAAAGTCCCTTAGGTAAGATTCTACAGGTCTTTGATCCTGTTTAAGGTGAGTGAGCTTAATGAACATATCCTGAGTATAGTCCCTAGAGACAAACTTAGCCCTCATTTTCTTTTTCAGTTTGAGCCATGACTTAACAGGTTCCTTACCTTCTCTAACCCTCCAGGTTTTCATGTTTTCATACCACAGTGAGGCATAACCCTTTAGTTTCATCATAGCAACCTTAAAAGCCTTTCTATCAATATATCCTTTAAACTCAAAGACTCTTTCTACAGACCTTAGCCAATCTAGAAAATCATCAGGGTTCAAGCTACCTAGAAAGTCAGGAATCTCTACCTTTATGTCTTTGTCTTGGTGTCTGAGAAGACTGTGATCTGAGCCATCTGAATCTGACATTTCAAACTAATCTACAGGTTGTCTCCTCCTTCCTCCACCTTGTGGGAAAGGTGCTCCTCTTCCTCGACCTATGCCTCCCCTTGTATCATTGTTCTGTTGGCCCTCAAGGAGTTCATTGACAGATCTAGAGACCTTCATTACAGTTCTGACAAGACCTTGAACTGTGTTTTCAAGACCTGTGATTCTCTCTTCACTCATGGTTGGATTTTTGTATTTTTAATGTAGCTAGGTAGATGAACTCACAAACCAAAGCTCTGATACCAATTTGCACTGAAACTATTCAGAAAGACGACTAAACAATGACAATTGAACTATGGTTAAGACACTTTGTAAATACTCTGTTTCTGTGTGGACTGGTTGTTAAAGAACAAAGATAGGACCTTAACCAAAGCACAAAGCCAATGATTGAGGGTTGAACTTTGATCCCAGCACACAGCTAAGGACCCTAGCTCACTTCCAAGCACAAATCAAAGGAAGTTGTCTCAAGCACACAGCCAAGAGATGTTAACAGAAACAAGGTTTCAGTTTTATGTTTTACTTCAAATCTGTCTTTCATTCATTAGGAAAAGGCCTTATATAGGCAAGGAGATTACATCCTACTCATTCAATACATCCTAGGGCCACAATTGTCTTGTAAAAGAAACAGAAATAACAGCTCCATTGTTCAGCATAAAGCAATAAAGTAGAAAAGTAGTTCTAATGGGACAATCTGCCTTAATTGGATTGTTTAGGTTGAAACTGGTGGAGGAGTGGACTTCTAAGCTTGATTCTTGAGCTCAACTGAAGTGGGATGGATGCCAAAGGTCCTGCTAAAAGGCCCTCGAGCTTGTTTGATCATAACAGGAAAGTTTGATAGTGACATGTTAACTACTGCAAAAAGACTGAAATCTGGACAGTCTGGAGTTGTCCCTAGGCTAACTTTTTGTGTGTTTGTTTCCTGGAAGAAAAGTCCTGGGAAAAGTTGTAGAGGACCTTCCCAAGACATAAGTTTGATGGTTGGTTAGGCTTTTTTGATTGTGTCAGACGCCCATGGACCCTGTTTAGGAAGACTGTGAATGGCTGTTTTAGGCTGAGTGTTGTTTTTGTTGTGTTGGGTTTGTGTGGCTGTTGTCTGTGTGTTGTTGTGGCTTAGTCTTGGAAAGTGGATGGCTAGGCTTTGCTCTGGGTGGTGTGGTGTTGTCTTAGTTGGCCTGAAGTGGTGGTTACTTGGACTGAATAGGACATTGTCATAACTGGTCATGGTGTTGTCTGAATGAATGTTGTTGCCTTGAATGATATTGATGTCTTGATGTTGTTGATGTTGAATCTTGTCTTGAGCTTGTGTCTTGTCTTGAGCATATACTCCCGTTGCAGCTTGTTATGAGGCTTGTGCTCTTTTCCGCCTCTTTCGTGAATTGATCTACAGAATTTGGGGTACTCGACGTCTATGATTGACCGAGTCTTGGATGCGAAACGTCATTGCATGTCGAATCGGAAAACGTGTATTCCGAGAATCTGGCCAGGTTTAGATTAGGAACCGTATTATTATCGTCGTCGTACCAGGAGGAAATTAGTCTACATATACGAAATGGATTGAATCGTGTATACGTTCAGGGAAGGTTTTTCTCCCGTAGATGCCCATTAATCATACTTGCCATGTACACGGTGCTAGTGCGTTTCATTTACCGTGAGAGAGATCGTCTTTGTGTCGTTGTTCTTGAATGCGTGATTTCATGATTTTATTCATGGTCATTGCATGATTGGGCATCGTCATTGTATTGTTATGTGTGGATGGGTGATTACATGATTGATATTCATGGTCATTCGATGACTTGGCATGGTTTGTTTGTCGAGTCTTAATCTTATCAAACTTATACCGCTAACGGTGAGATGCAAGCCCTAGTGAGCGTATTCGGTTGCCTAAGAGTGTCTTCCCCGAGTCTTTGTATAACATGATGGATTCGGACTTGTACCTCTTATGCTCTTATCATTATATATTGAATTGCCTATCTATCCTTATCGTATCTCACATGTATATCTATATGTATGCATGCTCTACTTTTGTATTTCCTTCTATGTACGTTTAATGTGATATGGCTGGGAGAACCCGGAGTTACTCCCCACTGACTGTGGCGTTCATGTTTTTCATGGATGAACAGGTTGCTTGATTGGATGGCTTTTTGCTATGATATTTTGGGTTCGGGTGTGAGCTAGCGGGCGTTGTCCCTGGATGAAACACCTCTAGACGTTATTTAGCTAGTTGCTAATCACTTTGTCTTTTGTTAACATTTTGAGAGACTTCGTCTCTTTGTTGTATTTCGTACTTAGTTTGTAAAGTTTTGACACTCCTCGTATTTTCTATCTTGCATGTATAAAAGTTTTTAAAATACCGTATTTCCGCTATATAATTCACATGCTTGTATGTTTTATATTTCCGCATTCGCGAGGGTTGTCACAAGTATGTCATCCACATACAAGACTAGAAAAGTTACTTTACTCCCACTAAACGTCATGTATAAACACGGTTCCTCGACACTTCGAGTGAAACCATTTTGTTTAATTACATGATCGAAACGATGATTCCAACTCCTGGATGCTTGCTTAAGACCATAGATGGATCTCTTAAGTTTGCATACCTTCTTAGGGTTTGATGGATCCATAAAACCTTCAGGTTGTGTCATGTACACTTCCTCTTCTAGAATCCCATTCAAGAAGGCGTTTTGACATCCATTTGCCAAATCTCATAATTATGAAATGCGGCAACCGCTAAGATAATCCTTATGGATCGAAGCATGGCGACTGGGGCGAAGGTTTCGTCATTAGTGAAGACCATGAACTTGGGTGGAAACCTAGTGCACCAATCTAGCTTTATAAACATCATTATGTTTGTCTATGCCACTTTTGATCTTATAGATCCACTTACCCTGAAGAGGTCGTACCTCCTTAGGTAAATCAACCAAGTCCCATACTTGATTGTCGTACATAGAATCCATTTCGGATTGCATGGCTCCTAGCATAGCTTTGAGTCGGGACTAGAAATGGCTGCTTTGTAGGTAGTAGGTTCGTTACTTTCAAAAAGTAACACATTATAGTCATCACCTTCCTCTATCATACCAAGGTATCTATCAGGTTGATGACTAATTCTGCTTGACCTCCTAGGTTCCGAAGGAATAATGACCGTACCAGCGAAGAGGGGAAAGTTTACTCGTAGTCCTTTTAGGTTTTGGGATATTGGATTCATCAAGTTCAAATTTTTCTCCCACTCTGTCTTTAGAAATTAAAATCATTTTGAAAAAGACGCATCACGAGAAACAAAACACTTTGCAGCAGGAGCTCACCCAAGGGGCCTTGATGATCAAGCCACAAACAAGGCAGGCCTGACCCCAAGGGCCCCTCAGATGGAAGCTAGAGTTACAAGGTCTAAACAACAAGATATGACAAGCCAAGATCAAGCCAGGACAAGCCACACCAATGAGGAAGATAGCCCAGGGCTCATCAATCCATACCAAACCCCAACACAACCCACATTACCCACACAAGACAGAAACAAAGTCATTCAGGCCCAGGCAGACCAATCAACAAATCCTGCAGCTAGGAAGTACACCAGGGCATCCCAACCACCCCCACCATGGCCTAACATCAAGCCAACCCTCTAAACTACAAGTTTGCCCAGGACAAACCATTTTGAAGTCTAGCAAAAACCCATGAAAAAGACACCCCAAAGCTAGAGTCCAGTAAGCAGCATAGCAGAGGCAGTACATGTTCAGATGATGTTTTCTTTTGCCTAAGTCAACTTGTCTTCATCTAAGGCAGGTTTATCTACGTCCTCATAAGAGTGGAGAGTTCCAAGGAGCAACAAAACACCCAGAGCAAAGCACAAGACAACAAGAACAACATAGTTCTATTTCAGGAAAAATACAAAAACTGCTTTATTGCTTTTTGCATCAGTCTGTTTGTGTCTCTTGTGTCTGTACTAGCTAGTTGTTAAACTCGTCCTCTTGTGAGGTTCTTAATTAGTGTCAGTATAAGTAGTTTAGATCCTAAGTTGGCCCTTGGATGACTTATACATCCAATGGTTCACAAGATATCAGCCTCTCTATATAAGGAGGTCTTGTATGTTGTTGTAAGGCAGACTTTATGAATGAATGAATTAAACTTTGAGAGATCCCTCAAATTTATCAAACTTGTGCTAAGAGCTGTAGTTTGAAACAAGCCTGATACATCTCCAAGGTGTTTGATCAGTGCCTTGTCTTGTGAGTCAAGTTATATCTGTGCTTTGTTGTGGTTAACTTGCTTGCTGTTTGAGGCTAGTCTAGGGTGTTTGTGCTCTGCTGTAACACTTGAAAACTGTCTCTAAAACCAGTCTTTGAGTCATTTCACTTGTGCCTTGCTGTAGAGGAGTGTCTCTAAGTCATATCCTTTGAGTTTCCAGCTAAACAACTCACCCTCTCTAAAACAACATCCATTTGTTCTCAGTTTGAGTCAATCTAATCAAGCTTCCTTAAAACTTGTAAACCTTAGTAGTTTACACTCCAAATTGGTTATCAGAGCTTTGGTTGAGAGTCTTAGTGAGTTCATTTTCCCTAACTACATTTAAAAAACACAAAAATAGCCCAATGAGTGAAGAGAGACTAGCAGGAGTAGAAGCAAGGATGGAGGATCTGGCTGGGATTGTAACCACCCTAACCAGAACCTTGGACCAGGTTATAGGCAACCATTTGCTTGCTGGAGGAAGAGGCAGAGGACGTGGAAGAGGCCAAGGAGGAGGCAGAGGAAGGCCACCTGATGATGAAGAGTATCCAGACTCAGATGACTCAACAAGAAGCAGAGCTTCCATCCACAGGAACACAGACAAGCCTCTTAAGGTAGATATCCCTGAGTTTTCTGATAGTCTTAATCCTGATGACTTGTTAGAATGGCTAAGATAAGTAGAAAGGATCTTTGAGTACAAAGGATACAATGATTCTAAGTCTTTTAAAGTAGCCATCCTTAAACTGAAAGGGTATGCTTCCCTTTGGTATGAAACTATGAAAGGGTTAAGGGCTAGGGAATGTAAAGAACCCATCAAGTCTTGGACTAAACTGAAAAAGAAACTGTTAGACAAGTTTGTTGCTAAGGATTACACCCAGGATCTGTTTATCAAGTTGTCTAAGTTGAAACAAGGAGACAAACCTGTTGAATCTTATCTGAGAGAGTTTGAACAACTCACCTTGCAGTGTGATATAAATGAGAAACCTGAGCAAAGGATTGCTAGGTACTTATAGGGTCTAGATAAGAACATTGCTAACAAGGTTAGGATGCAACCTCTGTGGTCATTTGATGATGTGGTCAACTTATCCCTGAGAATTGAAAAGATAGGAAAGACTAAGCCTATTACACCAAAACCTGTTAGACCTTTTCAAACCAGACCTTATAGTGGGTTGAGAACCATGGATACCCCTAAGACAGCAACCCCACCTACCTTAGACAAGGGAAAGGGCATCATGGGTCAAAAGCCAAGCACTTCATTGACTGAGAACAGAATTAGGTGCTTCCAATGTCAAGGCTATGGACATTTCAGGAAGGATTGCCCTTCTAAGAAGACCTTAACCATAATGGAAGTTGAGGCTTGGGAGAAAGAGGGTCTAGTTGAGTATGAGAGGGATGGGCCTGAGGTTGAAGAAGTGGTGAGTGAGGAAGAAGAGTCTAGTCAGGAGGCAATAGTGGCACTCCCTGACACAGGCCACAGCTTGGTCCTATGGAGAGTAATGCATTCACAACAGATACCTTTGAAGGAGGATCAAAGGTCCTCATTTTCAGGAGCAGATGTACCATACAAGGGAGGGTTTGTAACCTTATTATAGATGGAGGTAGTTGTACCAATGTGGCTTCTGTTACTATGGTTGATAAGCTGAAGTTGAGCACTCAAGATCACCCTCACCCCTATAAGTTGAGATGGCTGAGTAAGGGAGCAGAGGTTAAGGTGGATAAGCAATGCATGGTCCCTTGCTCCATTGGCAGTGTGTACAAGGATGAAGTATTGTGTGATGTGGTTCCAATGGATGCCTGTCACTTGCTATTAGGAAGGCCATGGGAGTTTGATAAAAGCTCCATACACCAAGGAAGAAGCAATACCTATTCCTTCAAGCATGGGAGCAGGAAGGTGACATTAGCCCCCTTGCCACCACATCAGAAGAGCTATGGAAGTCCAAGTATGGCTGAAGACTTTAGTGGAGTTGTATTTCTATCTGAGTCAGCAATGGTCAAGGAGTGTAGTGAGGAGCAACCTATAGTAATGCTGCTATCAAAAGAAGTTCAGGAAGAGGAGTCTAAGGTGATCCCTGCAGATGTTACGCCCCTCATTGATCAGTTCAAGGAAGTGTTTCCAGAGGAACTTCCTGATGGCTTACCCCCTTTGAGAGGGATTGAGCACCAAATAGACCTTGTGCCAGGGTCTTTACTACCTAATAGACCAGCATATAGGTGTGATCCCAAGGCTACACAAGAGCTGCAGAAACAAGTTGGAGAGTTGATGAGTAAAGGGTTTGTAAGGGAGTCATTAAGTCCTTGTGTTGTGCCTGCATTGTTGGTTCCTAAGAAGGATGGGACTTGGAGGATGTGCATAGATAGCAGGGCTATCAACAACATCACAGTCAAGTATAGGTTCCCTATACCTAGGATTGATGACATGTTGGATGAGCTGAGTGGCTCAAGGTTCTTTTCTAAGATTGATTTGAGGCAAGGTTACCATCAATTGAGGATCAGAGAAGGAGATGAGTGGAAGACAACCTTAAAAACAAAGCATGGCCTTTATGAGTGGCTTGTTATGCCCTTTGGCCTGTCAAATGCCCCAAGTACCTTCATGAGATTGATGACAGAAGTGCTTAGGCCTTGCCTAGGGAGATTTGTGGTGGTATACTTTGATGATATCCTCATCTACAACAAGAGCAAGGATGATCATTTGAGGCATCTTGAGGCTGTGTTTGAAATACTTAAGGAGAGTAAACTCTTTGGGAAGCTTGAGAAATGCACCTTCATGACTGAGGAAGTTAAGTTTCTAGGATATGTGGTATCTGGTAGGGGCATTTCAGTTGATCAAGACAAGATCATTGCAGTACAGTCTTGGCCTGTCCCTAAGAACATTACAGAAGTAAGAGGGTTTCATGGCCTAGACTCTTTCTATAGGAGGTTCATTAAAAACTTTAGCACTATTGCAGCACCCCTCACTGAGTGTATGAAGAGAGGAGAGTTCACTTGGACTGAGAATGCCTTGCAGGCTTTCAAACACATGAAGAAGCTGTTGTGCAGTGCACCTATCCTCAGGTTGCCAAACTTTGATTGCCTATTTGAGGTTGAGTGTGATGCAAGTGGAGTGGGGATTGGAGCTGTCCTCATCCAAGAGAAGAAACATGTAGCCTACTTTAGTGAAAAACTAAGTGGTGCCAAGCTGAACTATTCTACATATGATAAAGAGTTCTATGCTCTTGTCAGAGCTCTAAGGCATTGGAGTCATTACCTAAAGCCCAAGCCTTTTGTCCTACACTCTGATCATGAGGCATTGAAGTACATAGGAGGTCAACACAAGCTCAGTCACAGGCATGCTAAGTGGGTGGAGTTCTTCCAGTCATTCACCTTTTCTAGCAAATACAAAGAGGGCAAACAGAATGTGGTGGCTGATGCTTTGTCTAGGAGGTACACTCTGCTATCAACCATGGAGCAAAGGGTTCTTGGCTTTGAGTTCATGAAGGATATGTATTAGGAAGATCCAGACTTTGCAGAAGATTGATTAGCACAGAAAGAGGGAACAAGGACCATTGATTCACCCTACACTCTGCAAAATGGATTCTTGTTCAAAGGAAACAAGCTGTGTGTTCCCAGAGGATCTTATAGGAGTCTATTGATCAAGGAGGTACATGGAAGTGGCCTTGGAGGACACTTTGGGGTTCAGAACACTGTGGACATACTACAAGATCAATTCTACTGGCCTAAGATGATGGGAGAAGTCCAAATAGTGCTCAGAAGGAGTGGAGTTTGTCAAAAGGCCAAGAGTTCTTTCCAAGAAGGACCTTACACTCCCCTACCAGTCCCATGTAGGCCTTGGGAGGATGTAAGTATGGATTTCATAATGGCATTACCTAGGACAGCAAGAGGGAAGGATTCTATCATGGTGGTTGTGGATAGGTTTAGTAAGATGGCACATTTCATTGCTTGCAAGAAGACTGAGGATGCTATGAGTGTAGCAGAGTTATACCTTGATGAGGTGGTGAGGTTACATGGAGTCCCAAGGACCATTGTGTCTGACAGAGACACAAAGTTTATGAGCCATTTATGGAGAACATTGTGGAAGCTGCTTAACACTAGGTTGTTGTTTAGTACCTCCCATCACCCTCAAACTGATGGCCAAACTGAGGTGACCAACAAGACCTTGGGAAGAATCTTGAGGTGTATAGTCAGCAAATCTCTCAAGGATTGGGACTTGAAGGTGGCTCAAGCAGAGTTCTCTTTCAATAGAGCTCCATCAGCAGCCACAGGCCACTCCCCCTTTGAAGTGGTCTATGGTACTAACCCCTTAATGCCTTTGAGTTTGTCTAATGGGTGCAGGTCAGAAGTCCACTATGATGCCAAGAAGAGGGTGGAACAAATGTTAAAACTCCATGAATCAGTCAGGAAACAAATTGAGAAAGCTAATGATCTGTACAAGAAGAATGCCAAGGTTCCTAAGACCAAGAAAGACTTTGCACCAGGAGATCTAGTATGGATCAACCTAAGGAAAGAAAGGTTCCCTTCCAAGAGAAAGAACAAGCTAGAGTCAAGAGCAGATGGTCCTTTTCAAGTCATAGAGAAGATAGGTCCTAATGCCTACAAAATTGATCTACCAGGAGAGTATACAGTCCATGGGACATTCAATGTTGGAGATCTTAGTCCTTTCTTTGAAGACTCTGAGGGAGAAGAAGACACAGGCTTGAGGTCAAACCCTTTTCAACCTGGGGAGGCTGCAGCAGGAGCTCACCCAAGGGGCCTTGATGATCAAGCCACAAACAAGGCAGACATGACCCCAAGGGCCCCTCAGATGGAAGCTAGAGTTATAAGGTCTAAACAACAAGATATGACAAGCCAAGATCAAGCCAGGACAAGCCACACCAATGAGGAAGACATTCCAGGGCTCATCAATCCATACCAAATCCCAACACAACCCACATTACCCACCCAAGAGAGAAACAAAGTCATTCAGGCCCAGGCAGACCAATCAACAAATCCTGCAGCTAGAAGGTACACCAGGGCATCCCAACCACCCCCACCATGGCCTACCATCAAGCCAACCCTCTAAACTACAAGTTTGCCCAGGACAAACCATTTTGAAGTCTAGCAAAAACCCATGAAACAGACACCCCAAAGCTAGAGTCCAGTAAGCAGCATAGCAGAGGCAGTACATGTTCAGATGATGTTTTCTTTTGCCTAAGTCAACTTGTCTTCATCTAAGGCAGGTTTATCTACGTCCTCATAAGAGTGGAGAGTTCCAAGGAGCAACAAAACACCCAGAGCAAAGCACAAGACAACAAGAACAACAGAGTTCTATTTCAGGAAAAATGCAAAAACTGCTTTATTGCTTTTTGCATCAGTCTGTTTGTGTCTCTTGTGTCTGTACTAGCTAGTTGTTAAACTCGTCCTCTTGTGAGGTTCTTAATTAGTGTCAGTAGAAGTAGTTTAGATCCTAAGCTGGCCCTTGGATGACTTATACATCCAATGGTTCACAAGATATCAGCCTCTCTATATAAGGACGGAGGTCTTTGTATGTTGTTTCAGTTAGACTTTATGAATGAATGAATTAAACTTTGAGAAACCCCTCAAATTTATCAAACTTGTGCTAAGAGCTGTAGTTTGAAACAAGCCTGATACATCTCCAAGGTGTTTGATCAGTGCCTTGTCTTGTGAGTCAAGTTATATCTGTGCTTTGCTGTGGTTAACTTGCTTGCTGTTTGAGGCTAGTCTAGGGTGTTTGTGCTCTGCTGTAACACTTGAAAACTGTCTCTAAAACCAGTCTTTGAGTCCTTTATCTTGTGCCTTGCTGTAGAAGAGTGTCTCTAAGTCATATCCTTTGAATTTCCAGCTAAACAACTCACCCTCTCTAAAACAACATCCATTTGTTACTTGAAATTGTTCTCAGTTTGAGTCAATCTAATCAAGTTTCCTTAAAACTTGTAAACCTTAGTAGTTTACACTCCACTTTGTCCTCGTGTTTATTGTAGAAGTAATAAGCACGTGATTCCTTTGGATATCCTACAAAAAGACATTTGTCAGATTTGGGTGCGAGTTTATCGTCAGACTTATTCTTAACAAAAGCCTCGCATCGCCAAATTCTCATAAATGACAAATAAGGGACTTTTCCTGTCCATATCTCATATGGAGTCTTGTTTGCCGCTTTAGTCGGGCTTCGATTTAGTGAAAATATTGCAGAGAAGATAGCAAAACCCCAAAAATAATCAGGAAGCTCTGTTAGACTCATCATAGATCGAACCATATCTAATAAAGTTCGATTTCTCCTTTCGGATACACCGTTTAATTGAGGTGTTCCAGGAGGAGTCCATTGTGATACTATACCACAATCTTTTAGGTGTGAATCAAATGCATTGTTCAAGTATTCACCACCACGATCGGATCGTAGGGTTGATGTTTTATTTCAATGGGTTTTCGACTTCATTTTGAATTCTTTGAATTTTTCAAAAGCCTCACTTTATGCCTAATCAAGTAGAATTTCCATATCTACTCAAGTCGTGGTAAGTTAAGTAATGATAGTAGTGATAACCACCTCTAGCTCGGATAGTCTTTGGACCGCAACCATCCGTATGTAAAGTCCCAATACTTCGACTTGGCTCGTGTCCTTTTCCCGTAAAAGGAGCTAACGGAGTAATCTTGCCTAGAATATTGGAAACGATTCGCCTACGCCATAAGATTCGTAATCGAATATGGTGTGATTATGTTATCTTTAAGATGAAAGTACCAAGTCTCGTAGCGTCCGTTCGTTTATGTGCCCTAAACGACAATGCCAAAGGTATGATTGATTAGGTTCACCTGTTTTGAGCTTCTTGCTTTCTACATGATAGACCTCTTTTGCAATATCTAAAACATAAATACCTCCAATAGAAATGGCCTCGCCATAAACCATTTCATTAAGTGAAAAAGTACAACAGTTGTTCTTAATGCAAAATGAAAATCCTTCCATGTTTAACACGGAAATGGAGATAATGTTCTTGGTAAGAGTTGGTACATAATAGCAATTATTTAAATACAACTCTAAACCATTCGGCAAAAGAAGAACGTAGGTGCCCACGGAAACTGCGGCTACCTTAGCTCCATTTCCCATGCGCAGGTCCACGTCACCCTTGGTTAGTGCTTGCACGTCCCTCAGCCCCTGTACATGATTACAAAGGTGAGAACCACAACCGGTATCAAATACCCAAGAAGAGGTACTAGCAAAGTTAATATCTATCATATAGAGTGATGAAAGAATTTTACCTGACGTTGTCACACAACCGTCTTCCTTGTCTTTCAAGTACTTGGGGCAATTGCGTTTCCAATGCCCTTTGCCATTACAATAATAGCAATCCGCCTCCGCGTGTTTGTTGACCTTGGGCTTGGCCTTGTACAAGACCTTGCCCTTTCCCTTGCCGGATTTCTTGAAAAGAGTCTTACCCTTTCCCTTGTCCTTCCCACCCCAAGGTTAATGTTCTCATTTTCATGGAAAGAACACCTTGGGGGTTCATTACCACTAGCCTCCATGGTCCCTCTCCGCTTGGGTGAGGAGTGCATGGAGTTCATGGAAACTCTTGTCCATGCCATTCATGTTATAGTTCACCCTAAATTGGGTGAACTTAGGTGAGAGTGAATAAAGGATCTTTCCCATCACCAAATTCTTCGGAATTTTTCACCCTAGACGCTCTAAGGTGTCCGCGTGCTCAACCATTTTGAGCACGTGTGGGCCAACTTTTTGGCACCTTTGAAGCTTAGTGTCAAAGAATTTCGTAATCGCCTCATATTGGAGAATTTGAGGGGCTTGCGAAAACATCGAAGTGATCCTCGTGAATATCGCATATGCATTGAGAGAAATCTATTGGAGTTTGAGTTTGGGTGAGATTGACCAAATCAAGACATTCTTGACGTCATCAGCAAACCTTCAATAAAGGTCATATTCGGCCCGAACCACCGCGGACGATCTTGGCGCGGGTTCGGTGGGGGGCTCTTTGACCAAGTAGCGAAGCACGTTATCGGATAACGCGGCGCTCTTGATCGTTGACTCCCATTCAACGAAGTTACTTCCGTCATCCTTTAGGACACACTTGTCCATGACGGTTCTCAACCATGAGTCCTTACCCAAGGTTGCAACGTTTGATGATGTCGACATTATGCGAATATGGTAACTACTGTTGGAGCAAGTGTCCTCCACAATAGTGCATTTATATTATAAATCTCATTTTGGAATATTAGTGGGATGACTAGTATTTTGATACTCCACGTCAGTTGATTAACGTAAATCGATAACGGTCAGCTGACTAGAGTTAGACGTTATTGTCGTATGACGGCGGTAATCAACTGACCCCTTTCGGTCCCACCTATAGGATGAGACCCAAACAGAAATCTAATTATTTGTATACGATACATATTAATTAGTACTTTACATATATATTTGATATATGTTTAGTTACGAGAGTTAATTATTGGAAATTGAGTTACGAACTCATTCCGGATAAGTTTATTAGTCAATTATACGATAATTGACTGAATAAATTTTACGTCTTATTTTAATTTGATTAAATAAGATTTAATTTAATGATTAATAGTTAATTCATTAAATTAGTTGAGGTTATGCATATTCTTTGAGGTAGAGGTGATTAGTTAATTATATTTACAAGGAGTTGTAAAATAAACTAACTAGGCATTGTGGGACCCATTATATATTGATATAATGATAAAATATCACTTAAAAGTTAAGTGTATATTATTTATTAATTTGAGGCATAAAATTGTTATATGATCAAATTAATCCTTAATTATACAAGATAATTAAACATATGATTATAAGTATTTGTGGGACAAATATCAAAAATCAAAATAGACCACATGACACTAGTGGGTGCCGAAAATATGGTAGTGTATAACATGATGATTGTTGTTTCTTGTATTACACTACAACATGTGATCATGTCATGTTTATGACACATGATCATGGTCTTATTCACTACTACACTCAAAGTAATTGCATGGGATTATTTTAAGCAAAATAAGAGGCCACATAGGCTTGCTATAGCCGGACCATAGTGTCCTTATAAGGACAACTTTGTTGTTCATTTTGTTTTGCTTGTTCATTCTTGTTTTGAATGCTTATCTCACTAAAATCCTCATCTCTCTAAAACCTCTCAAATACTAATATTTCCTATTACTAGAGTAGTAATAAAATCTAATATTAGTTCATCTTTTCACTTGTGTTTCTAGTCAAAAAACCAAGTGATTAGTTTGGGTTTTCTCTTGGGTGCTTCTTAAAGGAGGTCTTCTACTTTGAAGATTACAAGGAGGATCATCTTTTTCATTCTAGCACAAGAACAACAAGAAAGGTGTTTCTTGTTGTGCCCATAAAACCGAAATTTCCCAATGTAAGGAAATTTCTTCTTACCTTTTATTATGCATTTTAATTTGCATGCATGTTACATAGATCATTATTAAACACTAAATTAATAAGTAATTTAGTAACTAATTAGAGGAGTCTAATTAGGGTCTATGAACATTCATGTGGTATCAGAGCTAGCTTGTAGCATGCATGTTGATTTTAAGCATTAAAATCGGGTTATACGATAACTTGAGTAAAAAATCGAAAATTTATGTTAAAAATGGTTTTCACGAAATTTTCTGATTTGCATGCATACCTACTGACCTCAAAATTTTTGTGGTCAAATTTGGTGAATTTACGAATTAATTTGCTATTTATTATGATTTATGGCCTTTATAATCGAGTTAGCATGCGGTTTTATGTTAAAAGTTAACTAAAAATAGTTGTATGTTGAATCTGGCCTCAAATTTTTAATATGTTGTCACATGCATGGTGTACATATTGTATGTAATTTTTCGTGACATTTAGTCATGTATTGCATGGTTATTGATTTTTATTGGATAAAGATCGATTTAAAGGAGTTATTTTGTTCTTAAAATTGAAACGAGACTTTCTGGAGTTCAAAATTTTTTGTACATTTTAAAATATTATTTATATCATTCTGGTAAAATTTGAAAATTTTTTTCATCATTTTACTATTTTAGTTGGTTTTTATTTGATAAAAACCGATTATTATAAAGCTATTTGTTCATAAAATCATTTCAAATTTTTTGGGCAAATTTTTTTTGTTCTTGAGGTTCCTGGAAGTTTTCCAGTATGTACAAATATTTTTGTTTCAATTTTAATGATTTTTAATTTTATTTTGGGTTTAATTCATAAAAGTTATGAATAAACCTCTTTAAATAGCAAATGCGATCAATTCAAACTAATTAAATACAAGTGAAATTCGTGGGGACTAATTTTAAGTTCTAAATCAGTTTAGATAATTAGTTTGAGCTTAAATACGATTTAAGTGTTGATTATTGATTTTTAGTAGATAAAATCGATAAAATTCGTAAAAACCGAGCTAGAATGAACATGACAAGTGTTGAGGGTGATTTTGGTATGATTTTACAGCATTTTTATTTATGTTGTTGAATGAATGAATGTCATTTATTTATTTTATTGCAAGTTGTACCTAGTATGGCCTAGATTATTTTAATCGGTATTACCCGTAATGTACGGGAATACCGATTTGGTTGTAATTTATTGCGATTTCGTATCGCCGTTTTGTAATAATTAATAATTTCATTTTATAGATCAAATGTATAATAGGAATTTTCTATGTATTCATTTGTATTTTTGTAATTATTTATTGTGAAGACGGTGATTCCCAAAATCGGTGTTCCAAAAGACGGTGCCATATTGGAAAGGCGTTCCAAGAAGAGGCAAGGGACCAAGGAGTTGGTTTCCGATTTGTAATCATCTAGTTAATTAGATTAGCTAGGCGGCCATACTAGGATTTTATTTGATTGCTTGCTTTATTTTTCCGCACATGCCAAAATCACCAACATGTATTTTATTTATCGATTGTCAATTCAACGTTATTCAAAATTCACCGACTTAGTTCACTTATAGGGAATTAATAACTAAAATTGGCAAGACCTCTCACATAACTTAAAAAGGAATTGAGATTTAGCCTTACCAATTGGAGCACCTATGAATCCCGTGTTCATTAGGACAACCACAACGTGGACCTTTTTACCTCGGGTAAGTAGGGTGATACGATCACACGCCTAAATTGGGTTGGACTCAACAAGATAAGCTTTATCTTGGGACTAGGAGATGGGTTTAGTTGAAATCCGTCGACCGAGAGTTCTAGGAGTAGAATTAGTCAAAAGTTGACTTACCGTCTTTTACATAAAAGTTGCATAACATGTTCTTTTGTCTAAAATGCGGGTCTCGGAATCACTTATATAATTTCGTGAGGGGTCATTATATGAGTGACTTGTTTAAAATTGTTTTTACAAGTGAATTATATATAAGCAATGAATGTTTATTTTCCGTTGATATTTATTTTTATTCGCGCAATGACAATTATTTTTCTTCTATGAACTTATAAATCCGTTCAATCGTGGAAAAGGTTTCCATTATTTTATACGGTAGCATTTTTGATTGCAATCTCCGTTTATACCACCGTAGCTAAAGACAAAATGAATTGTATCTTTTGATCCTCATATTCAACATTGGAAATGTCTCTTATGAAGAGTAAATGAATAAGTCACAATTAGTCAAAAAGCGTTTTTGAATATTTAGTGACGCCTTCTTATAACAATGGTACAATCATTTTTTGCTCCAAAGAAAATATTTGTATTTTGGTATGTCATCATAATGCTCCTTATCGAGGCTTACCTCAAAAGAGGCCAAAACAGTTGGGATGACTAGGTTAATCGATTTATTTGAAATCGTGAACAAATCAAATACCGTAATCACTTCATGAAAAGTTTATCCTTTTGAAGGTAAAACCATGAATGAAATGAAGAATAGTCTTCACAATAATTCCAATATACTTGGCTAAGTAGAGATTCATGAAAGTGAGTGGGAGCACTAAGAATGATGTTTATATTCTTAATTGTTAAGACGAGGTTCAAGAGTAGGTTGGCTCGACTTTGACACATAGCATGGGAATAAAAGACAAGACTATTTTGAATAGTAAGTCAAGAAACCCAGCAGCGGTGTCGAACCCACTTTGACATTCTATTTTACAGTGTAGGACACAAGAAAAGAATCTTCCCAAAGTTTTCTAAAGAGTTAGAAATTGGGTGTAATTTTTCACCCATAATATCTATATGATCGACATTTATTTTGCTAAATGCAATTTTGGGTATTAGATACCTATTATGGTTTTCATCAATGTATTCAATGCATATAATAATGATTCGTGCGACGACTAACCATAATTAAATGTCGACCTACAAGGGAAATATAACTATTGTAGTTTATTTCTATAGAGACATATAAATGTTATAATGTGATCAATCTAGTTTTGGATTTAGAGGTATACTTTAATAAACGTTATTATGTACATAACCTCTAAATAAAGAATATAGTATCCACTTTTGTGTACGACACAAGTGTTTCACTTTTGTGAATAGAACAAACGTTGTATCTTTTTTATGCCTATACTTGGTCAATGGTTATCCCATACCAATCAAAGGTAATTATATTCTTGACCTAAACTAGTAATTACTTGTCATATAGATTGAAAAAGGCTCAAAATTGGTGACCTATGTCTAATCTTAATTCTGGATTGTGTAGCACATTAAGAGGCTAGTATTAACAACTATCCCTAACCCAGCTGATTTTGAATCTTATGGTGTGTGCGAATCTTGTATTCAAGGCAAGATGATTCGTGCCCTTTTGTTGAAAAGGAAATCGAACTAGTAAATTATTGGCCCCATTACACAAGAATACGTGTGGTCCAATAACAAACACAACCAGAGATGGTAATGATTACTTCAATTGATTTACCGACGATTTAAGTAGATATTATGTTTGATTCTACTTAATAAGGTGCTAAGAGAAATCTTTGAAAAGTTCAAAGAGCTTCAATGAGAAGTAGTTAACCACTAGAGCATTAGATCTAGGACTTACGACTAAATCGTAACTACAAATATCTAAGTATTGACTTTGATTTTCACCAAAAGTATTGTGAAATGGTTTCACAAGTTAACTTTTCTAACACACATTATTAGATAAGGTGTTGTTGAATAGAGAAACAGAACCTTATACGATATGGTTTTTGTCTTTGTCAAGTCAAAATGAGCCATTTGACTAACCTTGGGATCTTAATATTTTTGTCTGCTATTTCTTTTCCCACCATATTAAAACACATTTAAAACAGTCTGATTTCATTCCATATACGATATGAAGTAGTAGGCGCTAAGTTTATAGATTTATCCCCTAGAAACAATCTCAATTCCTCGTTACAACGAGAACAAAGCGTTTGTGACTCGTGATGCTGTCTTTCAATAAAAATACGATTATTTCTTGATAAGACAGAGTGGGAGAAAATGTTTCAAGAGCCACAAATTGAGCATATGGTTCGGAAAAAGTATTCCTCATTGCTTGTTCAGTAGTTGTTTATTCGGACCCTAGGAGGTCAGGTGGAATTTTATCGCTCCTTTATAGTGATGAATTCTAAAATGCGACTTATAAAATATTGTTTTTTAATCCCAACTTCTTGATATGGCTTAGAGTCATACGATTCGTAATGGACTCCATGCATGATGGTCAGGTATGTGACCTGGTAAATTTTACTTGAAGAAGTACGACCTCTTCAAATGTAAATTAATTTTTAAGATCGAAATTTGCATGGATGAACATTAAAATGTTTTCAAAGATAACTTGGTAGGCAAAGAGTTTTGCACCAACCTTAATTCTTTGATCCATTCGAATATACTTAGCCATTACAGCATATCATAATAGTATGATGCCAACTGGATCTCAACAACCACCTTCTTGAATACGATTCTAGAAGAGGTAGTATATTTTATATTCACCTGTGGGTTCGTAGATCCTAATTATCCTAAGTTAATTTGCAAGCTTAAGAGTATGTCTTAAGTAAGCACAAAAGAGTTGGAATTAGTGTGTCAATCATGTTGCAAAATATTTCTCGATATCTCGAGGAATTATGTTTATACATGAAGTTTAGTGGGAGTAATGTGGTGTGCATCAGTCTTATATGTGGAGACATATTGATCATTTTAGATGATGGAAGATTTTGGAAAAGTAGAATACATCTTTTAGATATCTGGATTTATGGAGATAAATCTAAAAGGATATTAGCATTGAGTCAAAATTCTTATATTGATAAGATCTTTGACTAGTTCAAGGAAGTTGAACACATCATAATTGATTCCTTTTGCTTCCGCTGCGGGATCAATTATATACGTTGTGATGTATACTCAATCCGACATTTCGCATGCTTTGAGTATGACGAATCATTTGCAATCAAATGCAAGTGAGAGTCACTTGATAGCCATAAAGAACATCCTTAGTACTTGCAAAGGACTAAAAGATATGTTCCATGTGTTTGGAGTTTAAAATGAGTTGCGTGTAAGGGTTACACAGACTTCAGTTTTCAAACTGATCAAAGTGATTTGAAATCACGAACTGGCTGTGTTTCATAGAAGATTTATCTGTTGGAAGAGTTCCAAACAGAAAATACTATTGGAAAGGTTCCAAGTAGGAGTGACATTTTCAAATAGAAATGTCATGTATCCGCTGGAAGTGTTCCAGGCAGTTTATCATTGCGGATTTAACAACGGAAATGGAGTACATTGCGTCATATGATGATGCATATGAAAGTAGCTTGGATTCGACAGTATTGGAAGGACTAGAAATAGTTCCTATAGTTGTATATCCTATCCCATGATACTGGTAAAACAGTGGGAGCTACATTTAGGCCAAGAGTCCTAAGTCTAGATTCAAACCTAGACACGTACTCAGAAAGTTTTATGTAATATGAGATTACGTAGACAAAGAGAAATAGCAATCAGAACGATAGGAAAGATGCAAGTATTGCTAATCCATTAGCCATGTTTTTTGCAGGCTGAACATGATAGTCATGTCATTTCAATGGGGATTGAAATATGTACCTGAATTGCTAAAGATTATAAGATATGAAATTATTGATAGCGTATCAATTTTTCCAAATATGTGATAATCGCATTCATTGTTAGAGTTTCATTAAAAACTCCATTATTTAGTTTGACTAAATTTTAATACTTTGTTTATCCGAATTGGTTGAAAGAAAGGTTGAACCCAATTCAAGTGAACAGGACGAACTTAGTATTTTGTCCCTAGTCACTCAATGAGGTGAAGTCTCGAAATGACTAGATTGTAAGTCGATCGATGGTTGGTTCAGCACCATGGGGTCATGGAGATGACTGGTCGTGTACATAGACAGACTGTATGACACTCTGTCGGACAGGCGGTAACCCACAACATACAACCCGAAAAGTACCCGATTTTTCTAGTAAAAATATTTACTAACACTTTTCAGTAGAACCTAAGTTTTTAAAATAGGAATTTTTGTTCTGAGTCTTATTTTGAAATTCCGCGTTCGTATTTGGAATTTTTGAGGGATTCCATGAAAAGACCGTTTTTAGTCAGCTTTGACTTTTCTTGACTTTTAAGTCGTCTTTGACTTTTCCTTGACTTTTTAAAGTCGTCATTGACTTTTTCTTGACTTTTAAGTCGTCATAAACTTTTCTTGACTTTTAAGTCATCTTCGACTTTTCTCGACTTTTCAGTCAACTTTGACTTCCGTTGACTTTTTCCCGACTCGCCTCATAAGTTTGAAGACCGAAATTTTATTTAAAAAAATAGTATTTTTGATTTATTTTTATTTAGATTTATTAAGATTTATCATAATTTAATATAATTATTTTGAATTTATTCGGAATTTAAAGAATAACTTATACGGTTTTTAACCAAACGTCATTTAACTATTCCCGACGCATCGTAAATCGCGCAACAAAATCGAAACTCGACTTTGGCATGAGTCACACGCCCATGTCATCGGTTTCCACTCACAATTGGATATTTTAATTGTTTCGATTAAACTAATACAAATATCTTAGATATTTGTTACTTTATCGATCAGTTAACGAAAATTACGCAAATCGCTCAAAATCAGACCCGATATCACCCAACATCACACGGCTCTTTCCTCTTCTAATAGGCTTGATATTTTGATTTCTTTTCATTAATATAACATAATATCTAGATATTTAATATAATTAACGTAATATTTAATCAATTACCGTAATATAATTATTTAACGCGAGTTAATTCCGTAACAACAATTTCGAAATCCGACTCCATATTTCCTCTATAATACACGGCTCCCTCACCCAACATAACTCACTAACAACTTTTCATTTTTCAACAAATCAAATAAAGATCAAAATATCACTTTCTTTAATCGTTCTTCATTTGTTCTTCGTGTTCTTCAATTGTTCATCATCGTTCTTGAGCAAAACCTTCATAAAATCTTCATTTCTTAATTAAATCCGTCCTAACTTATATTTCTAGACTCTCCTCTTCGCTCCCCATCTTCACGTACGGTTTTATTTCAATTCCGACAAAATCGTTTTCAACACTTTAATTATGGAAAATCATATTTTTCATTCTAATAATGTTTTCCTTGTTATTTCTTATAGGGGAAGATTTTGATGACGAGTTTGGAGACTCGTATATTTTGGGTGAAGATTAGTAGACGGGTTTCTTGGTTTATACTTCTTTTATTTTGGTGCTAAGTGGTTTTGCTAGCTAAGGTAACAATTCCGATTTACTCGACGAAATAATGTCACATAGCCTTTAGTTTTTGGTTCATGTTATGGTTAATTATGATTTTAGTTAGTAACATAGCCTTTAGCTTTTGTTTCTTTAGTTTTGTTTTTAGCTTTTAGTTTTTGTTCATGTTATGTTTATTTATGATTTTAGTTAGTAACATAGCCTTTAGTTTTGTTTCTTTTGATTTTGGTTCATCTTTATTTTTGGTCCATGTTTTTATGATTTATGGATTTTTAGTTAGTAATATGTTAAGTAGTGGTTATTATTGTGTTTTATGAATTTTGATGATTTTTCCTAAGTTATGATTTTTATGTTGTGTAGGAAATTTATAATATGTTTAGTGGTCTTGATGAATTTTTATGGTTTTTAATAAGTTATGATTTTTATGTTGGTTAGGAAATTTTTAATATGTTTAGTGTTCATGATGAATTTTGATGATTATTCATAATAATGATTTATGTATGGATGGTTGTTAAAAATGGTTGTTTGATGATTAAAACATGTTGGAATTATTTTGGGTGTTGTTTGTTGGAGAAACCGGGTGGGGCTGTTAAAGGGGGCTGAACCGGACCAAACCAGACCGGTCCAGGCCGGTTCAGACCCGGTCTGGGTTGGTCCATGGTGGGTCCGGGTTTTGGTCTTTGGGTTGTGTCGATGTTTGATTGTTATGTTGTTGTTTTGACGGGTTTTAATTATGTTAAAGCATGCGGGAAAATATTAGAAATCGGTTTTAGAAATTTAATCAAAACAGCCCATTTTAGCCCAAATCAGCCGTGGCCCAGTTCAGGCCCATGTGGGGTCCGGCCCAACTCAGCCCGTGGGTCCCACTTTGGGACTTGTGACGGTTTTTGAGTTATCGTCATTTTTATCGTGTTTTGTAATATTTAGCAAGTGGGGAATATTAATACGTAAAATATTTAATTAAAAAGGTTTTTCATAAAATTATTATTTCTCACATGTTAGAAATTATAATACGAGATCGTAGTTTAAATTTATATCCTTTAAGTCAAGCGGGTTTTTCGTAAGATTTAATAATTCACATTTTAGAAGTTTTAATAAAATAACATGTAATGAATATGTTGATTTTTATGTCTAAGTCTAATTGGTAAAGACTCTGTTTCTAGCCGGTTTGACCAAACGGGTTTGGTCAAACTAAGATCTAGTCAGCCCCGTTTTGACTGATGACCCTTCGCGGGACTCGGGTCGGGGATTTGTCTTCAAGTAAGGTTGTATTTAATTAATGAATTAGCCTTAGTAGATATGAGGCGATATGATATTTGATTCTGATTTATATGCGATTAGTCACATGATAGGATGTTTTTCTGGCCCGTGACTGTGTTATATATATGGTTGGTTCGTGTTGACTAAGTACCCATAGAGAATTATGAGTATATGGCGTCTTGACCATTCTAATTCTAAATGAGTATCTTGGACCACGACATGATAGGCCTTACTATCTTTAACGAGTATATAGTTCACAGCTTGATAGCTTTTGTGTCACGGCCTGGGGGGCTTATCTCCAAGTCGGGGCATGGCTTCCTAAGAGTTCCACTTTGGGAATGGAGCCAGCTTAAGTACTAGCCATCTCTGCTTAGGGGGTCGCCTAGTAGAGTTTCTCATGTACGGTTATGTCATGGGACGGGGAATGGAATAGCTGTTGTCGCTAGGTCTGATCAGTCTAGGACTAGGATGTTTTCCTACCTTGTGGTAGAGCCTCGAGTTACAGAAGTCTTCTATTGACTGTGCTAAGAACTTATGCCTGTTTGTAGACGTATTGGTCTTTCATGTTTGTATGATTCTATGAGTTCTAGAAGGTGAGATGCAAGCCGGCTAGGATTGATAGAGTTTGGATTACCGATTGTTAACTGATTCACATGATTACGTGTTGATTAGGGTTTGAGTGTATCATTGCCACGTTACAGGGTAACCTCTGAGCTAGCATACCAGCTTCCCTACCTCTTGTTATCTTTTATTTTAGGTTTCACATGATAGCTTTCATATGATAGGTTATATGTTAGTTAATTGTTTTCATAACATAAAAGCATAATCATATATTTTTAGTTTTGTATTTTTCCATATACATTGCTTTTATGTTATTAATGTTTTATTAAACTTGACATTTCGTGGCTGGGAGGACTCGGAGTTACTCCCCACTGACTGTGGCTTCCGTGTTTATATTTAATGCGGTCGAACAGGTGGTGAATGCATATTTGGGGTACATTGACGAGCTAGCGAGTGAAGTATTTACCTTGAACCTATATTCGGTTCTTAGATTGTATATTACTATACACTCTTTTATTTCCGTATTTATACGGGAGATATGTCTCCCGTCTTGTATATTTCTTTTGTAGAATATTATTTCCGTTTTGTAATTACTTTTTTTTATTTTATGACACATTCGTTATGTTTTATTATCTTTTATGTATTTAAATGATTTTTTTCTTTCCGCAATTGAGGGGTGCAAAGCAGGGATTTCAGAATGAGGACTAAAAAAAATAGTAAATGGCTTATTAATTGTAAAATTTTGTGAAACACTAAACTTTTGACATGTAAATGACCTTTTGATTTTTTTGTTTTTTTCCCCCCCCCCCCCCCAAAAATTTCAAGATTTTAGGAGCACTCTAAGTATTTTTAAGATTTCCTGCAACTCTGATAGGCAGGATGAGCTCTTACATGACTTAAGTGATTGTATTTGGTGATTCAAACTGAAACAAGGATATAGCTATGAATCTAACTCACACAGGTTGACATAGGAAGACTAAATAAATAACTTAACAAACTTAAACTCCAAATCCACAGCTTAACACAAAATTCAAAGACTAAATTTGAACAACACAACCAAACTAACCCACATTCTAAGCACAAAGTTAATCTAATACGAGGCCCATATTTATTATTTCCTAGACAATTTAGATACTAACATATTAGTCGCTAATTTAGCAACAACTAAATTGGTCTCCAATTCAATCACTGGTTTAGCTACTTCGAATTTGGTAGCTATTTTTTGGTAACCAATTCCGTAGCTAAACTAGCGACAAGGCTTTTAGCTACGAACCATCTACCGTCGCAAATTCCGTCTCTATTTGTAATTAGCTACCAAAAACTAGTGATTTGCTACTAAAATATTGGTAGCTAATTAGCTTCCACCTTGTAGTGAATTATGCCAAAAAGACTTTGATCTATTATTCACAGTTAGACACGAGATAATAACCATACTTGACTCAAACTACAGACTAACACAAGTTTGAAAGGTTGAGAGTATTTCCTATGGTTTGTTTAATTTCTTTCAAAATAAATCTGAGTATTAGATTGACATTCAGGCCTTTATATAGGCACAAAACATATAAGACCTTTGACCCTTGATGCAGGTAACATCTAAGGGTCCAAAGTACTACAAAAAAAAGTCAAAATACATAAAAACTTCACCAAGTGAGAACGAGAGTAATAGCTACAAGGACGGACACAAAAGGTATAAAACAGACTGTAACCTTGTTAAGAAAAAGTGATTTGTTTATTGTCTTGAAATAGCAAAATTTGATCCTGTCTTCAAGACTTCTTGGTTTGCTTGTTCACTTTGGTTGGTTTCTTGGGGTTTTCCGAGGACTACTATGATCGATGAATCACATTATTCTTGCTTAATAATTAACCTAGCTCAAAAGAAGGGCTCGGCTGAAATTTGGACCTGTGAGCCCTTGTTGGACCTTGAATTTGTGTACTGAATTAGAAGAATTTGGGCTGCTTCATCGGGAAAATTCTCATGGACAATCTTGTTGCTTGTTATGTGACCTTGGTAGACGGCCAAGGTGCTGGCCCTTGACTAGACCTTGTGTACCTTTTGAGGACCTGTAAGTTGGATGACTTTGTGATTGGCTCAGATTGAGTTGGAGGGTGACTGGTGCTCTGAATGTTAGAGGCATGTGGTTTAGAACCTGCTGCAAAAATGGCCTCCTTCATTCTCCCTCCCTTCCCTTCCCCTCCCCTTCCTTTCCCTTTCCTCCTTCCTCCTCCTCTCCTTTTCTTTCCACTTAAGCTATCCAAACACACCTAAAGTATAAGTTTAGTCTAGAAATAAAGTGGTTGATTGAAAACTATTAGAAAACAAGTCGGTAAAAATATTGATTTAATTAAAATGATTAAAGGCAATCATGGGTACTCGATCACTTATATAGGGAGGCGGAGATGTAAGAGACAAGATGGATTAGGTGATCGATTATTATATAGGCCACACCCTAATATTTTGATCAAGAATTTTCCTAAAGTCTAGGTCAACAAGTTTCCACTATCATCAAACCAAACTCATCATGAACATGCTATTCTAACACCACCCTTTAACTTTTGTTTTAAGGTTAGCTTAAAATGGTAATGAAATATTCAAATTTTCACTCAAACAATTAATCAAACACATACCATGCATGAACAAGAAGATAAACTAATAATTCAAATCCCAACATCAACAACCCATTATCAATCTCCATATATTACCCAAGACCCCGCTAAACCCTAAAAATGTATCAACTCACTCATGATAGTAACAATAAGAGCAAACATGTTGAGATGCAAAACAAATATGAAAGTAAACATATGGTTCATTAAACTATTCAAAAGCACTAATGAAAACTAGAACAAGGTTATAGCAAGATAAAGAGAAGAAGATGATACCATCAAGGAATAAAAATGAGAACATGGATTGTTTTAATTCGTTTGATGTTATTAGTAGTAGTCTTTAATTCACAAGATTATAACAACATAATGAACGTGTGCATACACTTCTTTCGTTATATAATCCTATATTTTATCTTTAAGTACTCATCAGATTTGTATACATTTCAACATGATGTTTGATTAATAAAGGTGTTTATTTCTTTAATCTTTCTTAACATCGGGATTAATTTTCTCCTTGGTATGTTCTTTGTATTGCCATTTCACTCTTAAAAAATTATACTACTACTTACCTCATATAATTAATTACGCAGTTGAGTCAACTGTTGGGCCAATAGCGTTACGAGTCCTTACAATTAAGGGGACTACACAAAGTCGGGGGTATTTATAACCTCCGAGTACCGTTTCACTCTTACACAATTATACTACTAGTTACCTCATATAATCTACTATATCTACTATATATAAAAGCGAAAACATTTAAAGCGTTCTTATTGGTCGATGGAAAAAAAAGGATTTATCACATTTTTAGTGTTGTAGGACCCCCCATGTTTATGCTTAAGAATTAATTAATCTCTCTCATTCATTCATTATTATTTACTCTCTCATATTTTTATTAATTTCATTAATTATTTCATTGTGTTACATTACATTACACTACACTATATTTTATTAAACATAACATTTAATGAATAATTACATAGTTTAATTAATACGAGTATCATTATTTAATTTCATTTGCATATCCGTAAAAAGATATTATAAACACAAATTATTACATTCCCTAGAATTAAAATTTACACTCCAAAATTTACATATTACAATTACGAATATTATAAATAAACTACATAATTGCATACAAATGACACAATTACTAATATTAATTTCTAATACAAAAACCATATTACACTACAAGGATATCTCGGGAAACTGACGGTTTTTCTGACGGAAAACAATTTCCGTCAGTAATTTATTATCACTGACGGACTACTGACGGAAAAATAAAACTGACGGATTATCCGTCAGTAGAAAATGGCGCGTTGACTAAGTCAAAGGCGGCAAAATTCACTGACGGGTACTGACGGAAATTCCATCAGAACAAACGGCCACTGACGGAAATTCCGTCAGTAAAATGGAATATTACTGACGGAATTTCCGTCAGTACATAGAAATATCACAGTCAAACACTAAAGCAATCAAACATAATCCTGACGAAAATTCCGTCAGAAATTGTTTCGAAAACACGGGAACCTGACGGATTCCTGACGGAATTTCCGTCAGTACCATTCTGATTATGTAAAAATCGCACGAAGAACTCCGTCATTCTTCATCCATTTTTCCCCCAAAACCTAACCCCCAAATCAATTAAATCCACACTTTCCGACCACCGGCTACCTAACTACCACCGGCTAACTTCCTCCGGCTACCACTTTCCGACCACCACATCCTTGGTAAGTTTAATTAACTATTTCATTCTCTCTCTTTTCTCCTTTTGTTAATTTATATGTTCCTTATTAGTTGCTTGTTGTAGATCCGACGACCACCACTAGCTACCTCTGACCGTCGACCGCCGCTACTTGTCGCCGCCGCATCTTGTTTAATTTAATTTTCATCCTTAGGTAATATATTTACCTTTATTTTAATTTCGCCCTCCGTCTTAATCATTTTTTTGTCTTTAATTGACGTAGGATAGTAGCCATTATTTTTTTTGTTAATGAAATTTTTGTTGTTAATTTAATTTCGCCTTCCGTCTTAATTATTTGTTTGTCTTTAATTGACGTAGGATAGTAGCCATTATTGTTTTTGATAATGAAATTTTGGTTGTAGTTAATATAATTTCGCCCTCCGTCTTAATCATTTGATAATAAAAATTTTGTTGTTGTTACTTGTTAGTAGCTAGTTATTACATGTGTTTTGTATGTTAAAATTATTACATGTGTTGATATTGACTTAGTACCCGTTCAACAATTACTCGTTAGGAGTAATTTTTGAATAGTCCCCGTTTTGGTACTGTCTTTCTACGTTTCAAGTCACTTAGGTAGTAAACACATAACTTGTAATTTATTAATGAGGAAAGAGTTCGGTAACAATTCCTTTAATGTTTTCTGAATGCATATGTTGAGTAAATATTTATTCAACATTGTGTATTTAGAAAACAAATGGGAATTGCTGCCGAATTTTTTCCTCATTAATAAATTACAAGTGGTGTTTGCTAGTGACTTGAAACGTAGATTGATGGGTTTAGGTTGGAGTGATAAGGACCCAACTGAAGAAAATTAATTTTACTTGTTGATGAGAATTATATATATATATATATATATATATATAGAGGAAGGATCATGAGAGTCCTCTTAGAAAAGTTGAGTCCATAAGTCCTCTTAGAGGCCATTGGATCTTGGAGATCAATGGTTGAGAACAAAACAAAAAAATGGTCATTAAAGAGGGGTTTAACCTCACTCTCTCACTACAACACTAATTAAACTCTTAATACAACCATCCCTCTAAATCACTTTCCACCCACTTCATTCATTCATTCCTTCAAAATTCAAAACATATCTTCTCTCTCTAAAATAACTCCTCCTCCTCATTCTCTCTAAAACAACAATCCCTCACTTCATATTCTCCGCCTCCACCGCCACCGCCGACCACCACCTCCACCACCACCACAAAAAAAACTTGAAAAAAAAACCCAAAAAACTAGATCTACCACCCCCACCCACACCCACAACCCCGACGACTCACCACCGCCACCCTCATTCTCGCCTTCATACACGGCCCACCCTCCACCCACATGTAACCGCCACCAGGCTTCCTCCAGCCGCACTCCTCCTGCCGCACCACCACCTCCTCCAACCACCCTCCTCTCACACCGCCACCATGTCACCACTCAACCTTCCACCGTTTCATTTACAGCCACAACAACCACCACCAAACACTATAAGCAAAAATAAAACTAGATCTAAAAAAAAAAAAAAAACCTTCCACCGTTTCTTTTTTTCTTTCCCAGATCCGGTGGGTTCGGGGTAGGACTAGTGTGGCGTCGGGGTTGGACTGGTGTGGCGTCGGGGTAGGACTGTTGTTGCTGTCGGTTGTTGTTGTTGTTGCTGTCGATGTCGGTTGTTGTTGCTGTCGGTTGTTGTTGCTGTTGGGAAAGAGTCGGGAAAGGCGTCGGGAAAGGGTCGGGGTGAGGGGCTGGTGGCGTCGGGGTGAGGGTGGGGTCAAGGTGGTGGTTGTTGTTTTTGTTCTTGTGTTGTTGTTCTTGTTCTTGTGTTGTTATTTAAATTTCTTTTTTTTTTTATTTCTTTTTCTTTTTTTGTTGTTTAAATTTTCAGATGTTTTTTTTTTTATATGATAAAGGTGACTTTAATAATGTCTATTAAAGTAACACTTTTAAGGCTTGAAGTTACACTTTTAAGGCTTGAAGTTACACTATTAAGACTTGAAGTTACACTGTTAAGACTTGAAGTTACACTATTAAGGCTTGAAGTGACACTTTTAAGCCTTAAAGTAACACTTTTAAATAATAAAGTTACATTATTAAAAACTGAAGTTTTTATGTTTTTATTTTTTAGATCTCATTATTATTTTTCAAGTTTTTTAGGTTTATTACTTTTTCAGATCTAAAAAACACCAGTTTTTTTTTTTGTGGTTAGTGTTGTTTCATTGAAGTTTCACATATAATGACTGAAGTTACACTTTTAGTAACTGAAGTTACTCATATAATAATTAAAGTTACACAGTTTTTTTTGCTGAAGTTACACATTTTTTTTATATGTTTTATGTTTTTTTTTTTCAAATTTGTTATGTTTATATTTATTTATTTTAGATTTTGTATGATTTTAGAATGATAGATGGTATGATTTTAGTATGATTTGATTTCAAATTTATTTTTTATATGTTTTAAGTTACAGTATGATTTTGCTTAAGTTACACCATTATGTTTTGATTTTCGTATGATTGATGGTGTATTTGTACTGAAATTACACTATTTTGTACTGAAGTTACACTATTTTGGACTGAAGTTACACTATTTTGGACTGAAGTTACACTTTTAATGACTAAAGATAACATGTCTTAAAATTTCATTATTAAAAATTGAAATTACACTTTTAGGGACTGAAGTTACACTTTTAGGGACTGAAGTTACACTTTTAGGGACTGAAGTTACACTATTAAGATACTGAAGTTATACGATTAAGAGACTGAAGTTATGCTTGAAGTTGTACAATTAAGAACTGAAGTTATATTAGTAAGAACTAAAGTTACCAAAATATAACTGAAGTTTCATAAATAATGGTTGAAGTTACACTCGTAGTGACTGAAGTTACACTCATAAAAAGTCTAAAATCACATAAACTTGTCTTGAAGTTTCATAAATTCAAATTTATGTCGTCAAAATCACATTTTAGTTTGAAGTTACACAAATAATGGTTGAAGTGACACTCGTAATGACTAAAATGACACTCATAAAAAGTCTAAAATTACATAAACTTGTCTTGAAGTTTCATAAATTTAAATTTATGTAGTCGAAATCACATTTTAGCTTGAAGTTACATAAATAATGGTTGAAGTGACACTCGTAATGACTGAAGTTACACTCATAAAAAGGCTAAAATGACATAAATTTGTCTTGAAGTTTCATAAATTCAAATTTATATAGTCGAAATCACATTTTAGTTTGAAGTTTCACAAATATGGGCTGAAGTTACACTCACAAATCTCAGAAAATCAAAAGGGCTTAAAAGTGATTAACTAAAGGCTAGAGAGAGAAAGTTAATTAATTAGTGCATAGGTAATTGATTAGTGTTAAGTGTGCTTTTGTCTCTACAATCTCATCCATTCATCTCCCTCATCCAATGGCCAAGATGAGGACTCATGGACTCACAAAAATTGGTGGACTCATAAGAACCTTAGAGTCCTTAGATATATATATATTATTAGATATTATTAGATATTAGAGTTATTAGATTAGAGTTATTAGAGTTATTAGAGTTATTAGATATATTATTAGATATATTATTAAGGGCTACTACAACATATATATATATATATATATATATATATATATATATATATATATATATATATATATAGGTTCTTATGAGTCCTTTATATTATGTGAGTCCTTAAGTCCTTATAAGGGCCTTTGGATCAACCAAATCAATGGTTGAGATGGAGAGAGAGGTAATGGATTCAATAGGCCCAAGAAAAAAAAGGAAAATCAGATTTATGCATGTTAGTGGGTTTCACTGCCCCAATACACAGATTAACGTACTATATCTGACAATACCCATTAGGTTTTAGTCATTTATCCTGTATCCACCATGCAAAAGCTCACAATCTCTATAATACTACTTTCTATCTCTATAATACAACTTCACAACCTCTCTCTACATCCAAAAGCTTCATAATTGTGCTGGAACAATAATCTACAATCAGATTTTCGCCATATTACTGTCTAAATATTCCAAAAATTTGCAAAGTTTCTTCAATAGCGTCATGTCTGATCAACAAATTGTTGAATACGCCAATGGTAAGTTCTATTATTGATGTTTTCTATTTTAAATAAATTATTGATGTTTCTTCTAGGTTTTGTTTAAATAAAGACTGGAGCATAATTTTTGTTCACTGTCAAAGCATCTACGGATTTTTTTTAGTTGAAGTTACACATATTGCTATTAGAGTTTCATAAAACACAGTTAAAGTGAAAGTGTATCTTCATTGTTAAAGTTTTACAAGCCTTGGTTTTTGTTTGTTATTTTACTTTAATTTACTTTATTGGCAACTTAAATTAATACTCAATCATGCTGATGAATATTGTTGAATATTAGAATATTATATTTTATTGAAGTAATATTAGAACTATAGTTTGAAGTGAATAATATTGATGAACTAGTATTGAAGTTCTACTGAAGATATGTAGCACATTAAAGTCTTGAAGTTACAGGTATTTACATTAAAGTCCAATAAAACAACGTTGAAGTGACATAATGTTGAAGTTTCACTACCTGTACATTGAAGTTACACATGTTGTTGTTGAAGTACATAATATATTGTCCATTAATTGAAGTTACATTAATTGTATATAGAAGTGATGCTGATAGTTGTTAAAGTTACATATTGTTTTGTAGTTACTTGTATTGTCGTTGAAGGTCTGCAAAACTTCGAGTTAAACTGATTGATATTAAAGTTAAAAAATGATTTTGAAGTTACACTATTCATGCACTAAAGTGTTAGAAAATTTCCTTACAGTTTGAAAGTCTTGAAGTTATAGGTATTTACATTAAAGTCTAATAAAACAACGTTGAAGTCCTGTACATTGAAGTAACACATGTTGTTCTTGAAGTAACACATGTTGTTGTTGAAGTAATACGGGTTGTTGAAGTAAAACTTTAAAGTATTGAAGTTTCACTACTTGTACATTGAAGTAACACATGTTGTTGTTGAAGTTTCATAAAACAGAGTTAAAGTGAAACTGTATCTTCATTATTAGAATTTTACAAACTTGTTTTTTTTATTGTTATTTTACTTTATTGGTGAATATTGTTGAATATTATAACTATAGATTGAAGTGAATAATATTGATGAACTAGTATTGAAGTTCTACTGAAGATATGTAGCACATTAAAGTCTTGAAGTTACAGGTATTTACATTAAAGTCCAATAAAACAACGTTGAAGTGACATAATGTTGAAGTTTCACTACCTGTACATTGAAGTTACACATGTTGTTGTTGAAGTACATAATATATTGTCCATTAATTGAAGTTACATTAATTGTATATAGAAGTGATGCTGATAGTTGTTAAAGTTACATATAGTTTTGTAGTTACTTGTATTGTCGTTGAAGGTCTGCAAAACTTCGAGTTAAACTGATTGATATTAAAGTTAAAAAATGATTTTGAAGTTACACTATTCATGAACTAAAGTGTTAGAAAATTTCCTTAGAGTTTGAAAGTCTTGAAGTTATAGGTATTTACATTAAAGTCTAATAAAACAACGTTGAAGTCCTGTACATTGAAGTAACACATGTTGTTCTTGAAGTAACACATGATGTTGTTGAAGTAATACGTGTTGTTGAATTAAAAGATTAAAGTGTTGAAGTTTCACTACTTTTACATTGAAGTAACACATGTTGTTGTTGAAGTAACTCATGTTGTTGAAGTAAAAGATTAAAGTGTTGAAGTTTCACTACTTGTACATTGAAGTAACACATGTTGTTGTTGAAGTAACTCATGTTGTTGAAGTAAAAGATTAAAGTGTTGAAGTTTCACTACTTGTACATTGAAGTAACACATGTTGTTGTTGAAGTAACTCATGTTGTTGAAGTAAAAGATTAAAGTGTTGAAGTTTCACTACTTGTACATTGAAGTAACACATGTTGTTGTTGAAGTAATACATGTTGTTGAAGTAAAAGATTAAAGTGTTGAAGTTTCACTACTGTACATTGAAGTAACACATGTTGTTGTTGAAGTAACATAATTTGTACAACTTATGCAGGTTCATTTGCTAACGGAGAATGGGTGTTTTGTAAGAAAGTAGAAGATGAATTTACTCCGTACGTCGGGCAGGAGTTCTCTGCTATTGATGAAGCAGTTGATTTCTACAAAATATATGCACTTGCTTGTGGCTTTGACGTTCGGAAGTACACAACAAAGAAGTGGCGTGATGGGAAAGTGAAATCAAAGCTTCTGGTTTGCAACCGAGAGGGGTTCAGTAAATCATACAAGGTGGATGAAACACTCAAAAGGAGGACTAAAATAACTAGGGTCGGGTGCAAGGCCAGAATAAGGTTATTTATGGACGAAAGGGTAATATGTATTGACCGAATCACCGAGGGGCACAATCACGAACTAATCTCGGTCTATGATCGAGAGTTTCAGAAACTGTCAAGAAGAATTACGAGTTATCATAAACAGATCATCGTCTATAATTCGAGGGTTAGTAATTAACTTTTAAATGTCTCGTTGATTTAGATTGTTTGCAACCTATATTAAAAGTGACAGTATTATTGGATATAAGTTAGTTAATATTTCAATTTATGTTTTTTGTGTGTAGTTGAAGATTGGAGCAACAAAGACTTATAATATGTGCAAGGAGCACGTTAATGGTTTCGAGAACATTGGGGCTAGTTTAACAGATTTCAAAAACTTCCACAGGGATGTGAAGTGCTTCATTCATGAGCGAGACGGTCAGTTATTTGTAGATCATTTTAAGAACATGGCTGAAAATAGACAGGGATTCTTTTTCGACTACGATATAGACAGTGACGGAAGCCTACGTAGGGCAATTTGGGCTGACGCTACTGCGAAACGGAATTACTCTGTATTTGGTGATGCGGTGTCCTTTGACCCAACTTATTGTACCAACAAATATTCGATGGTATTCACCCCGTTTACCGGTGTCGACCACCATAAACGGTCAGTAACATTTTGTGGGGCTTTGATTGCGAAGGAGGACTTTGAATCCTTCAACTGGGTATTTACAAAATATTTGAAGGCTATGGGAGGAAAGGAACCCGAGTACATCATCACAGATCAGGATCCAGGGATTATAAAATCTGTGGCACTAATGTTCAAGACAGCGCGTCATCGATTTTGCATGTGGCATATCATGAACAAGGTGCCGGTCAAGTATGGACCCACGAGGGCTGATTACAGCGATTTGATTAAAAAAATGAATGAAATTGTATGGGATGACGACCTTGAAGCAGTTGATTTTGACAAGAGATGGGAAATCATAATGGCGGAACATGAGATTGGTACAGAAGATTGGTTTTCAGACACGTACGCTATAAGGAAACAGTGGGTGATGGCGCATTGCAGGGATTTGAAAATGGCAGGCGTTATGAGAACAACGCAGAGATCGGAGAGTGAAAATAGTTTTTTTAAGAGATTTGAGCACAAATCAGGTACTTTGGTAGAGTTTTGGATGCGTTTTGTTAGCGCTATGGACCATCAAAGACACCAACAAAAGAAGTTAGACAACGATAACCGACAATCATCACCCAAAATAGAAACTCATCTTGATATAGAAAAACACGGAGCGAAAATCTACACACACGAGATTTTCAATGAGTTTAGGGAAGAGGTCAAATACTCTTTCGATACATGTAAAACCGGGGGGTACACCAAGATAGGTGAACTTGAGGTGACAACAGTAACTGATACATTCAGAGGAAAGAATTTTGAAGTTGAATACAACCCAGGTAATTTGTCAATGTTTACTATTTATTTAAATTTACAAAGTTCATTAAATACACATATACTTGAAGTTACCAATAATGCTCTTGAAGTTACACACTAATCACATTGAAGTTACAGACAATATGAAAAAAAATGTATTGAAGTTACACAAGATTTAGCTTGAAGTTACCTAGGATTAAGTTGAAGTTACACAATTATTCGTTGAAGTAACATAAAAATAGTATTGAAGTAACACAATTAGTTATTTAAGTAACACACTAATCACATTGGAGTCCATTAAAGTTACCCTATTTTAATATTACGTATTGAAGTAACCTAATAACGTATTGAAGTTACATAATAACGTATTGAAGTAACACAATTAGTCAATGTATGTCTTGAAGTCATCCTCTGTTATTGAAGTTACAGAATTTGTGTATTGAAGTGGCACAAAATGTCGTTGGTCTTAAAGTTTTTGAAAATTAGTCTCTGTAGTTACAGTATTTGTCAATTGAAGTAACAATGGTACTGAAGTAACATAATAAAGTATTGAAGTAACACAAATACTTATTGAAGTGACACAATTACGTATTGAAGTAACACAATTAGATAATGTTTATCTTGAAGTCATCCTCTGATATTGAAGTTACAGAATTTGTTAGTTGAAGTGACACAAAATGTCGTTGGTCTTAAAGTATTTGAAAATTATGTACTGTAGTTACAGTATTTGTCTATTGAAGTAACAATGGTATTGAGGTAACACAATGAAGTATTGAAGTAACACAATGAAGTATTGAAGTAACACAATGAAGTATTGAAGTTACATATAATGGTCCTGAAGTTACAGTATTTGAAAATTAAAGTGTTGACAAATTTAATTATGTGCTAGGTACACTTGAGGGAAGATGCAACTGTAAAATGTTTGAAACAAAAGGATTATTGTGCCGCCATCTCATATGGATTTTTACATCCAATGGTCTCAAAACGGTTCCCATCATTTATGTTGCTAAAAGATGGACTAAAGATGCACTGCGCTTTGCTATGTTAGACGGTGGTGGTTCAATAACAGAAGACATTGATGTCATTGATGGTGAACTACTTGAGCTGGCGAATTTGTGGTCAGAAGTTCACGAGACCGTTGGGTTACTTAGGGGAAGGGGTAAGGCTGAGGTTGAGAGCTTGTGCACCTTAGTTCGAGAATTTAAGGGGAAACTACTACCAGAATGGGCCCCCCCGAATAAACAACACGAAATTGAGACAATACTTGGTTGTACAGTGAGTGAAAAGATCACGATTCTTCCACCAAATCAGTGCAAAAACAAAGGTAGTGGTAAAAGGATGTTGTCGAGCAAGGCAAAGGCTGTTGCCTTAGCAAAAAAGCTCAAACGCTTATGTAATAATTGTAAGCGAATGTCCAACCACGACAAGAGAAACTGCCCAAACCCTTTTGCAGATCACCCACCATCCCCATCATCAGAGGACTATGAAAAAGGGGAAGTGTCCGGCGATCATGAATCAGAAGAAGAAGAATCAGAAGAGGAAGAAGAAGGAGAGGAAGAAGAAGGCGAGGATGAAGAAGGAGATGCTGAGGAGGAAAACAATGTGTAATGAAGTGACAGTTTAAGTAATTATTTTGCGCCAACTATTAGTTATGGAATCGTTGTACGTGACTTGAAGTTATTTGTTTTTCGGCTGACTGGCCTTGATAAACCATTGAATGGCCTTGAACTTTTATTTATGTGTATTGGAGTTTCATTGAATGGTTTTGTAGTTTCATTTATAGAGCCTTAAAGTTTCAGTTAATGGCCTTAAAATATGCTTCAGTGAATGGCCGATAAATTTCATTGAAATTCCTTGAAGTTAAACTCTAAATGCATTAAAGTAACACAGACAACAACTGAAGTGACACTACTTACTTGAAGTTACTCAACAAAAATTACCTTGAAGTTACTTTGAATAGTCCTGGAGTTTCATAAATATTGAGTTGAAGTTACACAAACCTTCCAAAAATATACTTAAAACATACATGTTACATGTTTTTTCCTCCTAAACATACATGTTACACTCTAAATGCATTAAAGTAACACAGACAACAACTGAAGTGACACTACTTACTTGAAGTTACTCAACAAAAATTGCCTTGAAGTTACTTTGAATAGTCCTGGAGTTTCATAAATATTGAGTTGAAGTTACACAGACCTCCCAAAAATATACATAAAACATACATGTTACAGGTTTTTTCCTCCTAAACATACATGTTACAGACCTTCCAAAATTAACATTGTTTTTTCCCACGAGGCTTCCAAAATTAACATACATGTTACAGGTTTATATGTCAAAATACATAGAAACATTGTTTTGTCTGATTGCTTCATTACACTATTTTTTTACCAAATATTTGTCCACTTTGCGCCTAAGTTCAACTTTTTTCCAGATGTTGTCTTTGTCCGCCACAAAAGCACCAACCTTAGCCATAACAGAATCTCTTCTGACGTTCAAATCAGCAAGTACAAGGGTCGCCGCCAATTGAATTACCAAATAACGCCGGTTGACCTTCCGCTCCAGCTCCTTGTGCTCGAAAGGCTCACCCTCGTACATTAACATATGCATCATTGTGAATATCCCAGATTCACTGAGATCATGGGCGGGGTTGTGCCAGCCAAAAACTATCTGACGATGAGTGAAGTCCAATAGGCAGCTTCCTCTGACAACACCTCTCGATTCAAAGTAATCGGCCATGGCACTAGCCTATATAAAAGTGAACATTGATAAATAGATTAAACAATCAGATATTCACAACATTAAAATTTCGTTTATTGTCGAAAAACTTACAATTACACGAGAAGCCTTGCATATGATAGACTGATTCGAATCAGAGTGAAATTGATGGTCAAGGAGATCAACTGTTTTTGACCTGTAGTTGATACATGTGCAGGCAAAATGGCCGTCGATGTTAAATGGTACGAATAATAAATCTGCATTCAGATTGAATGAGTCCTCACAATCCTTGATGAAGAGATCCCATAATCGGAAAACTTCATCAATGTCCTCATTGTTCTGAGTGG
The DNA here is from genome assembly GCA_022085475.1 of Heliosperma pusillum. NCBI lineage: Eukaryota > Viridiplantae > Streptophyta > Magnoliopsida > Caryophyllales > Caryophyllaceae > Heliosperma > Heliosperma pusillum. Next base: position 50,682 of record JAIUZE010070281.1, read on the forward strand.
ACTGGTCAGAGGTAACAATCATCCTGTTGAGCGCGTCCTGTATAGTTACAATAGTGAAAAAAAACGTTATTCAGTGAGTTGAAGTTTCACATAATGTCATTAAACTTTACCAATCCCGGAGTTGAAGTTTCACAAATTAGTGTTGAAGTTTCACAAATTAGTGCTGAAGTTTCACAAATTAGTGCTGAAGTTTCACAAATTAGTGCTGAAGTTTCACAAATTAGTGCTGAAGTTTCACAAATTAGTGCTGAAGTTTCACAAATTAGAAGTTTCACAAATTAGAGTTTCACAAATTAGAGTTTAACTAGATATTATTACCATATGACTTATGCCAAAGAAAGCCATTCTTGCAAAATCGCTGTCATCCGACTCTATCCGATTTAGCAACATCGACCAACACTCGATCACATCGGTGTACATTAGCCTATCCGGTAGCATGGACAAAATCTGATCCCTGTTAAGCGTTGCATGGCGGCTGTAATACACTAGTGCTTCTCTGTGTCGCAAACATTCAAAATAATCAACTAACATTCAAGTCATCTTCGAAAACGCAATGAATAAAAAATTAAATAGAACTCACGTATTTTCAAAGGTGTGGTCGTCTAAGAAGCAATAGTCAGCCACGTTTTTCCTCAAAATTTGTACATCCCTTATCAATATCTGGTTCTTTCGTAGTGTCTTTGAAACAACAAGAGACTTTGCCTCAGGCTCCCCGCAGTTGATTGAGCACCCTAATCCATCCCCCCTACCACGACGACGACTACTGATAGATGACAGCCCCCCACTAACAAGGCCCCCACTAACAAGGGCCCTACTAACAAGGCCCCCACTAACAGGGGGCTTGCCTGTTAAGGATGGACCTTCAGGAGTGCGGTTATCAGGCGTCATGTAACGAGGCCGCTTGGCTGAGCTCATCTCTATGTCAGTATCGGTGCTTCTCTTGAGAATGGAGGTAGTCAATGGATGTGCCTTAACTTCATTAAAAACAGCGACCCTACCTAACACATCTTCCCTGTCCTTGTTGCAGTCACTAAGGACAAGGGTGGCACCAATCTCGGCTCGGAACAGGGTAGTCATGCCCGGTTTCTCTAGCCCGCACTCAAAAAGCTCTCCCCCATAAAGTAGCATATGCAACATCAAATAAACCCCACAATCATTCGCAAAATACCCAACTGCTTGCCATTTAAATTCCTTGTTAACAAGACTAAAACCCCTAACCTTTGAGCCTTTCATATGTCCTTTCGACACCATATAATCTCCCATTAAATCAACCTGTTAGTAGAGTTTTGACAGAAAACGGATAAAGCCATTGTTAGTTAAGCAAAAAAACTAATAATGCATGATAACTGAGTGTTATGTATAGAAGCATTACAGCCATCCGAGATATGCCTCCGTAAGGCAATTTAAGAAGATCTTCATCGTAATAACGATTGTCTAGGTACTCGATCTTCTCGGATAAGAAATTAATGCAAGCACAACTGTAATGATCTTTATCACCAGACAACACGGGGATGAAGACCTGAAACACAATAATTGCAGCTTGAAGTTACAGTTTCCCAGAAAAAGCTTGAAGTTACACCCTAAATAAATTGAAGTTATACAAACAACAGCTGAAGTGACACCACTTAATTGGAATTACCAATAATGCACTTGAAGTTACACACTAATCACATTGGAGTTTCAGACAATATGACAATTAACATATTCAACAATTAGATCTTGAAGTTACACAATATTCATATTGAAGTGACCCAGAATGAAGTTGAAGTTATACTAATGTCTGAAGGTACACAATGTCTACCATTGGAGTTACACTAAGAATAATGAGCATCTACCATTGAAGGTACACAAAGTGTACCAACCATTGAGATTACATACTAGAAACATTGAAATAACATAGGTTAATCCACATATACTTGAAGTTACACTCTAAATGCATTAAAGTAACACATACAACAACTGAAGTGACACTACTTACTTGGAGTTACCAATAATGCTATTGAAGTTACACGCAATGAACATTGAAGTTACACACTAATCACATTGGAGTTACGGACAACATGACAATCAACATATTCATCAATTAGATCTTGCAGTTACACATTATTCATATTGAAGTGACCCAAAATGATGTTGAAGTTATACTAGTTACATTGAAAAAGTACAAATACCAATTAAAGTTACCCAATTAGGCACTGAAATAACACAATAATAGATTTGAAGTTACACACAGACTGAAGTTACCCACTAAGAATAATGAACATCTACCATTGAAGGTACAACTGTACCAACCATTGAAATAACATACAATATGCTTGATGAAGTTCATATGCTTGGTAACTCCACATATACTTGAAGTTAAACTCTAAATGGTTTAAAGTTACACAGACAACAACTGAAGTGACACTACTTAATGGAGTTACCAATAATGCTCTTGAAGTTACACACAATGAATATTGAAGTTACACACTAATCACATTGGAGTTACGGCCAATATGACAATCAAGAAGTTGAAGTTACACATTATTCATCGTGAAGTGACCCAAAATGAAGTTGAAGTTATACTAGTTACATTGAAGCTACCCAATTAGACACTGAAGAAACACAATAATAGAATTGAAGTTACACAAAGACTGAAGTTACACACTAAGAACCAACCATTGAGATTACATACCAGGAACATTGAACACTAGTATTGAATTAAAAAGGACTGAAGTTTCACCATTTTATTGCAAAAGTTAGCTTAGAAAACATACCATATCAGCGTCGAGATTTAATGGAGACAAACATGATTCCTGCCATGTGTCCCAACTGGTAAACAGTTGCTGTGTCAGATCGACGACTTTTCCTGATTTCCTCGCATGATAAATTTTCAGCAAAGTCTCCTATAATTAGAGTGAAGAGAAATTAATAAACCCATAATATGCGTTGGAGTAAAGGTATTATAAACAATTCGCATAACTTCAATAAAGGTTTAATCCTACTTACAGTGTGACTAAGGCCAAAGCTACATCGGGATTTTAACCCGTGTTGATTCTGCTGTTTAGTGATTTCATTAAGTAACAAACACCAACAATCAATAACGTTGCCAGTGATTTGCACTCCGGGTTCTAATGACACCAAATCCTCCCGAGTTATGCAGTAGAAGTCTGAATATGTCACCAATTGTTCCCTAAAAGGACAAATTGTCACATTATTAATGTAAAAGCATAAAAGTTAATGAATAGAAGTACCAAGGTAGAAATAGTTCACTTACGATTTGTTAAGGGCGTCTGATTTATTAAAGATGTAGTCCATCACATCTTTCCTCAAACTGAACACTGTATTGAACATCGTCTTAAAGCGCTTCATAATTTCTGACACCACCAGCTGGTTGGGATCAGGTGCCCCACAGTCAATAGAACACCCCAGGTTCTCGGGGATAACATCCATGCAAGATAGGGGGGCATTGGAATGGAGTAGAAATGGGTGAAAAATAAGATTAGTTTGCGGGACATAAATGGTGGGAGCAGCATCAACGTTCTTTTCACTGACTTCAGGAGGCATATCCCCTCCCACACCTGACGTCTCAACACCCCCTGCGCCAGGTGCGCTACCGTCTATTGCAAATCCACCAGCGGACTCAGGTACTCCACGATAGGCCTCTTTTAAATCTGCTGTAACCATAAGAGTCGATTGGATCTGGTAATAGTCCCTTTCAGGTGACTTCTCTGTTGCAATGGGGGTCTCCACAATCGGTGCATCATCGCCCACGGGTCCATGATCAGTAGACTTGTCAGCAACGGCAACGGCAACGACGTCACCTGCATCCCCTAAATGCTGCACAACGTCTACGTCAGCAGCCCCTTCTGCATCCCTTGACATCACATTTCCATCCCCAGTGGCTTCAATAGCCTCCGCCTCCCCCGCTCTTAAAAAGATTTCTTTAACACTAGCCGTGGAAAAGGGATCCAGGCTACCCATCATATCGTCTGAGGCCAAGTCAACCTCTATATCTGCACCACCATGTACTTCACAAACAACTTTATCATCCTCTCCCGAAAAACCTTCAATGGCAAGACCACATAGAACTTCTCTCACTTGAGTGGTAGCCCTTTGTTGTTGTTTTTTATGTTGAGCCAGTCCCGGCTTGGATTTTTGAAAGACAGGTGCAAGAGATACAGATCGTCCCATACTTGCAGCTATCTCTGATACTTCATCAACGTAACGATTAACGTTTTCATCTCCAAAAAATTCTTGGGTTGACTGTGAAGGCACGAGGCCTACTGGATCACTGTCTCCACCAGTTGCAGCTTTGATCCTAGCGGTTGCATCTGCATACCAGGAATGAAACGCAACATCATTTCTTTGCATCTGTAAATAAAGCTCATGTACACCCTAAAATTAAAACAAGTACATAAATGTTAGTCAGATTAATGAGAATGAGTTGAACACAATTGAAAGTTAAACTGAATATGATTGAAGTTACATTAAATATGATTGAAGTAACACAAAATATGAATCGAAGTAACACAAAATAAGATTGAAGTAACACAAAATATGATTGAAGTAACACAAAATAATATTGAAGTAACACAAAATATAACTGAATATGATTGAAGTAACACAAAATATGAATCGAAGTAACACAAAATAAGATTGAAGTAACACAAAATATGATTGAATTAACACAAAACAATATTGAAGTAACAAAAAATATAACTGAATATGATTGAAGTAACACAAAATATGAATTGAAGTAACACACAATATGATTGAAGTAACACAAAATATATTTGAATTGAAGTTACACAATCACTAAGTCATATTTGAAGTTACCCACACTCCACTTGAAGTTTCACTTTGATAAAATCAACTTATTCACTATGATATTATATATGGGTCAGTAAATTGAAGGGCAAGTAACAGAAGACTCACATCAACAGCCCGAGCTTTCAATTCGTCATCATCCTCAATTTCTGGCGGTAGTTCTATCTGAATGAACTTCTTCTCCACTATTGGGTGGGAGCTAGATCCCAGAAGAAGTTGGGGTTCACTCGGCCCCGCAATGGTCAACCTTTGACGAACCTTCCCCACCTTAGACCGCGGATATTTTACCTTTGAAAAAGGAAGACGACCCAACCCCCCCATGTCCATCTCAGCAGCAATCCTAGTCTTCATCCTATGTTCGTCCCAGTGTTTTATCAGTGGGAGATCATGTCTGCATTCCTGTCCTCTAAAATCGAACCTCTGGAAATAGGTGATCATCAGAAAAGGGATACACCCAAGCAAATAGGCTGGCATAGGGTCCTTTACAGAGTCTTTCGCAGCACTAACTATACCATTTAACACGTAAGAACACCAGTCAAACGTTGCAATACAACTGACATCTTCTACTGCCTTGAGTAGCTTTAAATCTATTCCATTATTTGAAGTGGGGCATAGGAACGACGACATACTACACAAAACAAATAGCCTGCAGAATTCATCACCACCTAATTTGTCCTTCTCTAGATCTATGAATGTCTTACCCAAAGGGACAGGATCAGCCGGCTTAACAATCCCATATCGTGACCGCCATCGATCTTTCAATTCCTTGAATTCCCGTTCAGTAGATTTCTTGTAGCGGCCAGTAGGAACAAGTTCAAGCGGATTGGGCCCCGTGGGCAACAAGAAGCAGTCATGTACATCCTGCTTAGTAACCATGAACTCCTTTAGTTTAGACGCCCTGAAAACATAGGACCCATCACAGAAACAATCGAAAAAATGAAGGACATGCGCAAGCGGGTACGTTGTAAAATTCAATTCTAGCAGCCCCCCAAAACCAATTTTCTTGACTGCTGCAATCTGTGCCACATTCAGCCCCTCCATCACTTTGACCAGCCTCGCGGAGCGACACCTCACCTTAATCTTAGGCAAGTCTTGTGTCTCAATTTGTTCGTCGTCACCTGAAGCCATCTGAGGAAGACAAGCATTAACAATATTGAACTCCATGTATTATGAAATAAAAAGAACACAAAATTGAAGAAAAACAAGGAAACTGTATCTTCATTAAACTTGGAGTTACTCACAAATGACTTGAAGTTACACACCATTCACATTGAAGTAACAAAAATATCGACTAAATATGAAGTAACCAAATAAGCCACTGAAGTAACACAATATTAGATTGAAGTAACACAAAATTGAAGTAACACAAAATTGAAGAAAAATAAGGAACTGTATTGAAGTTACTCACAAATGACTTGAAGTAACACACCATTCACATTGAAGTAACAAAAATATCGACTAAATATGAAGTAACCAAATAAGCCACTGAAGTAACACAATATTAGATTGAAGTAACACAATATTAGATTGAAGTAACACAAAATTGAAGAAAAAAAAGGAAACTGTATTGAAGTTACTCACAAATTTACAAACTAACTTGAAGTTACACACCATTCACATTTAAGTAACAAAAATATCGACTAAATATGAAGTAACCAAATAAGCCACTGAAGTAACACAATATTAGATTGAAGTAACACAAAATTGAAGTAATACAAAATTGAAGAAAACCAAGGAAACTGTATCTTCATTAAACTTGAAGTTACTCACAAATGACTTGAAGTAACACACCATTCACATTGAAGTAACAAACATATCGACTAAATATGAAGTAACCAAATAAGCAACTGAAGTAACACAATATTAGATTGAAGTTACACAAAATTGAAATAACACAAAATTGAAGTTATTCACTTTTATAAATTAAAGTTATTCACTAATTACATAGAAGTTACACACATTCAACTTGAAATGACATACAATAAACATTGCAATAGAAGTTACACCCAACTAAATTAAATTTATTCACTGGTTAATAAAAGAAAAAAAAACCCAAATTAAATAGAAGTTACACGAAATCAACTTGAAGTGACACAAAATGAACATTGAAATTAAATTTATAATTTTAACCAGTATGACAATATGGTTAACTCAGATTGCAATCAATGTAATTAATTGTATGAGTAAGATAATCAGGAACCCTAATTTATAACCGGATTAAAACTATAAAGACTGTGTTTGAAATAATCAGAAACCCTAAGATAATCAGTAACGTATTAAGATATAAATTAAAACAACAAGAAAATGTTAAATACCTGAGAAAGATGAACTGTGGTTGATGTTTGATAGATGAACTGTGTTAAAATTTAGAGAGTTTAGAGTGTTTTGATTGTAGAGTTTAGAGTGTTTGATGTTTGATAGAGTGTTTTGATTGTAGATGAACTGTGGTTGATGTTTTGACTGTGTTAAAATAGTGATAAATGAATTGAGAGAGTTTAATGTAGAATGATAAATGGTTTCATTTTAGCAGTAAATGAGCAAGAATGGGTTTGGGAAATGATAATTCAATGTTTGATTATTCAGAAAATGAGAGTTTTTCAAATTTGGGGGGGAATTAGGGAACGTGGGAGTAATGGGTGTGAAGTGACTGATTAGTTGCATGCATGGGTAAGAGGGACTAATGATAGGCATGAGAGAGGTAAATAGGATAATGATTATTTGAGTGGGATTAAGTCATATTTGCACTTAATCTAAGCCACTCATTTAAGAGATCCAATGGCTCACAAAAGGACTTATGGACTCACTATTTCTATATGGACTCTCTTGATCCTTTCTCTCTATATATATATATATATATATATATATATATAGGAATTGAATAATGTGAGGCAGCTGTACCCATCGTAGCCGTCGGATCTAAAATACATAGACGTTTCAGATTGTGCCACGTACCAGCTTCATTCTCTCATTTATGCGACACATCAAATTTTTCTTCACCCTCTCTCTTCTCCTGCTTGCTCTCTCTAACATCAACTAATTGATTTTCGATATTGATTCGCCATTATCATCCTACAATTCGCCTAATTGTAGTTCATCCAGGTAATTTGATACTCTACCTTTCGATTGATTCATTTTTAATTCGATTCATCCTAATTTCATTCCACTCGTTTTCTTTACAATTTAAGAGCTAGGTTTTTGGTTCATCCTAATTTCGATTCATCCTAAGTTGTCAAATAATTGTCATAAACTTCTTTAATCAGTTTATATAGTGAGTTTTTTTTTCCTGTTTTGCAATTTTTTCGCGATTTCTCATTTTATTTCTCCGACATTTCGACTTTGTACGCTTCTTTCTAATCGTTTTAGTGTTTCGTTTCATTATTTTCGCTCTTTTATAATTTCCTATGGATTATTAGGTTGATTTTTGTGTTTTCTATTTCTAAGGTTTATAGTGTTGCTGCTACTGATGATGATTCAAGTGTTAGTTATGCTACCTAATATTCTAACTGTCTAAAAGATAGCGGAAATATCTCGATTCGATGTTAGTTATGAATAGCAAAAATACGTAATTGTTCATCTTTGGTTAGTATCACCATTCATTGACCCTTAAAATTTAATGTTTATACAAAGTCATAGTTTCAATTCAATCAATGCCTTGAATATTAGCTGTGTATTTGAGTTTTTCATTGAGTTGCTTGCTTTTGTCAATGAAAAAACAAGAGATTAGATTCTGCATTTGAAGCTAGAAAAATTGATGGGGGCATATGGAATGGCATCTCTAAACAGTTAACCAATACTTGCTCTATCCTATTAAATTGTAGTATTGAATACTTCTTTTTTTCTAAATCTTATTTACATATTTGAAAATTATATATGGAGTACAAGTTAGTGGAACGACAAAATTTGTTGGTAATATGCTTCATTACAATCGTCTTTGCTAATTATATGATGCGTGCATGTTCGCTTTTTGTGCATTTAAGACATGTCTATCAAAATCTTATACTTGATTTTTGCACACTCGTCACACTGTCTCAGTCGCGTTTAATGTCTGCCTTCTTGTTCGTGTGTATCCGACACTTGATTTTGTCAAACTTAGACAATCTCTCTCGAACCTTCCAATAGTCTCACAAAGAAAGTTCATTAGCTGTAATGAAAAATGCTCAAGATCCATTTTTATTATATAAGCAATACATGTACATTTTAATGTGTATGTGAATCTTACAGCTTAGGTTAGTGAAACTTGGCTTGTTGTGCTGTGATTCTAAGACCCAAGTTTGTGAAATTCCTTTAAAATAGGCTTTTACTTTGTTAAATTAGAGCATCTGTTTGTGAATTCTACATCTTAGGTTTGTGAAACTTGGCTTGTTGTATTGTGATTCTAAGACCGAAGGTTGTGAAACTCCTTGAAAATAAGAAATTCTACCCTTTGTGATCCCATTCACCCTCGATAGGGGTTCACCCTCCCTTTTTTAGGGTTTAGTTTGTGAATCTTGGACTCTGTGGTGTGAGTCTAAGACCTTAGTTTGTGAAACTGTTGTGAACATAGGAATTGACTTTGTGAAAGTATGCCTTTATTTTGTGAATCATGCGCCTAAGGTTTGTGAATATTGGACTTTGTGGTGTGAGTCATGAACCTTACTTTGTGAAACTGCTGTGAATATAGGTACTGACTTTGTGAAAGTAGGCCTCTATTTTGTTAATCCCGCCCTTAAGGTTTGTGAATCGTGGGCTTTATTTTGTGAAACTACATAAGATAGGTCCTATGCTCAGACCACAAAGTTTAAGATTCACACATTAACTCTTTACTAATACTTTAATGTATGTGTTTGTTATTTGTTAAATGTATAAATCAATTTGCACTATATTATCTATAAGCTCAAAAGGTAGAGCGTTGTGCTATTGTGCAAGGTGTGGGTTCGAATCCCACATAGATAAAAAAAATATATTTACAATTAACATAAAGTTTTGTAAATGATACTGTATGTTCAAAGTTAACAATTCAATTTTTAGATTCACAAAATAAAGTCTTAGTTTCACAAAATCAGGTTAGAGATTCACAAAATCAAGTACAAATTTTCAATTTACAAATAAAGTCTATTTTATTTTAAAGAGAGTATTTGGGCCAAATGAAAAGAAATGGATGACCTCAAATTTTCAATCCAATGAAAAAACTGAAAATCAGCCCAGTGAATTTGGTGAGGCAGCCCGCCTCGCCAAAATTAACGGCCTCACCTGATTCAGCCTCTATATATATATATATATAGATAGAGAGAGAGATAAAGGATCATGTGAGTCCTTATAGAAATAGTGAGTCCATAAGTCCTTTTGTGAGCCATTGGATCTCTTAAATGAGTGGCTTTGATTAAGTGCAAATATGACTTAATCCCACTCAAATAATCATTATCCTATTTACCTCTCTCATGCCTATCATTAGTCCCTCTTACCCATGCATGCAACTAATCAGTCACTTCACACCCATTACTCCTACGTCCTCCCTAATTTCCCCCCTAATTTGAAAAACTCTCATTTTCTGAATTATCAAAATTTGAATTATCATTTCTCAAACCCATTATTGCTCATTTACTGCTGAAATTCTTGCTCACTTAAACTCTCTCAATTCATTTCTCAATATCAGTCTCGGCGTTAAACTCTACATTCAAAACACTCTCAAACTCTCTAAATTTAAACACAGTTCATCTATCAAACATCAACCACAGCTCATCTTTCTCAGGTATTTTACATTTTCTTGTTGTTTTAATTTATATCTCAATATGTTACTGATTATCTTAGGGTTTCTGATTATTTCAAACACAATCCTTATAACTTTAATCCGGTTATAAATAAGGGTTCCTGATTATCTTACTCATACAATTAATTACATTGATTGCAATCTGAGTTAACCATATTGTCACACTGATTAAAGTTATAAATTTAATTTCAATGTTCATGTTGTGTCACTTCAAGTTGATTTCGTGTAACCTCTATTTAATTTGGGTTTTTTTTTCTTTTATTAACCAGTGAATAAATTTAATTTATTAGGGTGTAACTTCTATTGCAATGTTTATTGTATGTCACTTCAAGTTGAATGTGTGTAACTTCTATGTAATTAGTGAATAACTTTAATTTATAAAAGTGAATAACTTCAATTTTGTGTTACTTCAATTTTGTGTAACTTCAGTCTAATATTGTGTTACTTCAGGTTCTTATTTGGTTACTTCATATTTAGTCGATATTTTTGTTACTTCAATGTGAATGGTGTGTAACTTCAAGTCATTTGTGAGTAACTTCAAGTTTAATGAAGATACAGTTTCCTAGTTTTTCTTCAATTTTGTGTTACTTCAATTTTGTGTAACTTCAATCCAATATTGTGTTACTTCAGTTGCTTATTTGGTTACTTCATCTTTAGTTGATATTTTTGTTACTTTAATGTAATTGGTGTGTAACTTCAAGTCATTTGTTAGTAACTTCAAGTTTAATGAAGATACAGTTTCCTTGTTTTTCTTCAATTTTGTGTTCTTTTTATTTCATAATACATGGAGTTCAATATTGTTAATCCTTGTCTTCCTCAGATGGCTTCAGGTGACGACGAAGAAATTCAGACTCAAGACTTGCCTAAGATTAAGGTGAGGTGTCGCTCCGCGAGGCTGGTCAAAGTGATGGAGGGTCTGAATGTGGCAAAGATTGCAGCAGTCAAGAAAATTGGTTTTGGGGGGCTGCTAGAATTGAAATTTATAACGTACCCGCTTGCGCATGTCCTTCATTTTTTTGATTGTTTCTGTGATGGGTCCTATGTTTTCATGGCGTCTAAACTAAAGGAGTTCATGGTTACTAAGCAGGATGTACATGACTGCTTCTTGTTGCCCACGGGGCCCAATCCCCTCGAACTTGTTCCTACTGGCCGCTACAAGAAATCTACTGAACGGGAATTCAAGGAATTGAAAGATCGATGGCGGTCACGATATGGGATTGTTAAAGCGGCTGATCCTGTCCCTTTGGGCAAGGCATTCACAGATCTAGAGAAGGACAAATTAGGTGGTGATGAATTCTGCAGGCTATTTGTTTTGTGTAGTATGTCGTCGTTCCTATGCCCCACTTCAAATAACGGAATAGATTTAAAGCTTCTCAAGGCAGTAGAAGATCTCAGTTGTATTGCAACGTTTGACTGGTGTTCTTACGTGTTAAATGGTATAGTTAGTGCTGCGAAAGACTCTGTAAAGGACCCTATGCCAGCCTATTTGCTTGGGTGTATCCCTTTCCTGATGATCACCTATTTCCAGAGGTTCGATTTTAGAGGACATGAATGCAGACACGATCTCCCACTGATAAAACACTGGGACGAACATAGGATGAAGACTAGGATTGCTGCTGAGATGGACATGGGGGGGTTGGTCGTCTTCCTTTTTCAAAGGTAAAATATCCGTGGTCTAAGGTGGGGAAGGTTCGTTAGAGGTTGACCATTGCGGGGCCGAGTGAACCCCAACTTCTTCTGGGATCCAGCTCCCACCCAATAATGGAGAAGAAGTTTATTCAGATAGAACTACCGCCAGGAATTGAGGATGATAACGAATTGAAAGCTCGGGCTGTTGATGTGAGTCTTCTGTTACTTGCCCTTCAATTTACTGACCCATATATAATATAAAAGTGAATAAGTTGATTTTATCAAAGTGTAACCTCAACTGTAATGTTCATAGTGTGTCACTTCAAGTTGAGTGTGGGTAACTTCAATGTTTCACGTAGTGATTGTGTAACTTCAATCCAAATATTGTGTTACTTCAATTGCTTATTTGGTTACTTCATCTTTAGTTGATATTTTTGTTACTTCAATGTGTTTTGTGTGTAACTTTAAGTCACTTTTATATCACAGTGAATAACTTTAATTTATCAAAGTGTAACATCAACTGTAATGTGACTTGAGTCACTTCAAGTGGAGTGTGGGTAACTTCAATGTTTGACTTAGTGATTGTGTAACTTCAATTCAAAAATATTTTGTGTTACTTCAATCATATTTTGTGTTACTTCAATCATATTTTGTGTTACTTCAATTCATATTTTGTGTTACTTCAATCATATTTTGTACACTGTGTTACTTCAATTCATATTGTGTTACTTCAATCATATTTTGTGTTATTTCAGTTAATATTTTGTGTTACTTCAATCATATTTAATGTAACTTCAATCATATTCAGTTTAACTTTCTATTGTGTTCAACTCATTCTCATTAACCTGACTAACATTTATGTACTTGTTTTCATATAGGGTGTACATGAGCTTTATTTACAGATGCAAAGAAATGTTGTGGCGTTTCATTTCTGGTATGCAGATGCAACCGCGAGGATCAAAGCTGCAACTGGTGGAGACAGTGATCCAGTAGGCCTCGTGCCTTCACAGTCAACCCAAGAATTTTTTGGAGATGAAAACGTTAATCGTTACGTTGATGAAGTATCAGAGATAACTGCAAGTATGGGACGATCTGTATCTCTTGCACCTGTCTTTCAAAAATCCAAGCCGGGACTGGCTCAACATAAAAAACAACAACAAAGGGCTACCACTCAAGTGAGAGAAGTTCTATGTGGTCTTGCCATTGAAGGTTTTTCGGGAGAGGATGATAAAGCTGTTTGTGAAGTAGATGGTGGTGCAGATATAGAGGTTGACTTGGCCTCAGACGATATGATGGGTAGCCTGGAGCCCTTTTCCACGGCTAGTGTTAAAGAAATCTTTTTAAGACCGGGGGAGGCGGAGGCTATTGAAGCCATTGGGGATGGAACTGTGCTGTCAAGGGATGCAGAAGGGGCTGCTGACCTAGACGTTGTGCAGCATTTAGGGGATGCAGGTAACGCCGTTGCCGTTGCTGACAAGTCTGCGATTCAAACTGATCATGGACCCGTGGGCGATGATGCACCGATTGTGGAGACGCCCATTGCATCAGAGAAGTCACCTGAAAGAGACTATTACCAGATCCAATCGACTCTTATGGTTACAACAGATTTAAAAGAGGCCTATCGTGGAGTACCTGAGTCCGCTGGTGGATTTGCGATAGACGGTAGCGCACCTGGCGCAGGGGGTGTTGAGACGTCAGGTGTGGGAGGGGATATGCCTCCTGAAGTCAGTGAAAAGAAGGTTGATGCTGCTCCCACCATTTATGTCCCGCAAACTAATCTTATTTTTCACCCATTTCTACTCCATTCAAATGCCCCCTTATTTTGGATGGATTTTATCCCCGAGAACCTGGGTTGTTCTATTGACTGTGGGGCACCTGATCCCAACCAGCTGGTGGTGTCAGAAATTATGAAGCGCAATAAGACGATGTTCAATACAGTGTTCAGTTTGAGGAAAGATGTGATGGACTACATCTTTAATAAATCAGACGCCTTTAACAAATCGTAAGTGAACTATTTCTACCCTGGTACTTCTATGCATTAACTTTTATGCTTTTATATTAGTAATGTGATAATTTGTCCTTGTAGGGAACAATTGGTGACATATTCAGACTTCTACTGCATAACTCGGGAGGATTTGGTGTCATTAGAACCCGGAGTGCAAATCACTGGCAACGTTATTGATTGTTGGTGTTTGTTACTTAATGAAATCACTAAACAACATAATCAACACGGGTCAAAATCCCGATGTGCCTTTGGCCTTAGTCACACTGTAAGTAGGATTAAACCTTTATTGAAGTTATGCGAATTGTTTATAATACCTTCACTCCAACGCATATTATGGGTTTATTAATTTCTCTTTACTCTAATTATAGGAGACTTTGCTGGAAATTTATCATGCGAGAAAATCAGGAAAAGTTGTCGATCTGACACAGCAACTGTTTACCAGTTGGGACACATGGCAGGAATCATGTTTGTCTCCATTAAATCTCGACGCTGATATGGTATGTTTTCTAAGCTAAATTTTGCAATAAAATGGTGAAACTTCAATCCTTTTTAATTCACCACTAGTGTTCAATGTTCCTGATATGTTATCTCAATGGTTGGTTCTTAGTGTGGAACTTTAGTCTTTGTGTAACTTCAATTCTATTATTGTGTTACTTCAGTGCCTAATTGGGTATCTTCAATATTGGTAGGGTAACTTTAATGGATAATTGTATTGCTTCAATGTAACTAGTATAACTTCAACTTCATTTTGGGTCACTTCAAGATGAATAATGTGTAACTTCAACTTCTTGATTGTCATATTGGCCGTAATTCCAATGTGATTGTGTGTAACTTCAATATTCATTGTGTGTAACTTCAAGAGCATTATTGGTAACTCCATTTAAGTAGTGTCACTTCAGTTGTTGTCTGTGTAACTTTAAACCATTTAGAGTGTAACTTCAAGTATATGTGGAGTTACCAAGCATATGAACTTCATCAAGCATATTGTATGTTATTTCAATGGTTGGTACAGTTGTACCTTCAATGGTAGTTGTTCATTATTCTTAGTGGGTAACTTCAGTCTTTGTGTAACTTCAAATCTATTATTGTGTTATTTTAGTGCTTAATTGGGTAACTTTAATGGATAATTGTACTTTTTCAATGTAACTAGTATAACTTCAACATCATTTTGGGTCACTTCAAGATGAATAATGTGTAACTGCAAGATCTAATTGATGAATATGTTGATTGTCATGTTCTCCGTAACTCCAATGTGATTAGTGTGTAACTTCAATGTTCATTGTGTGTAACTCCAAGTAAGTAGTGTCACTTCAGTTGTTGTATGTGTTACTTTAATGCATTTAGAGTGTAACTTCAAGTATATGTGGAGTAACCTATGTTATTTCAATGTTTCTAGTATGTAATCTCAATAGTTGGTACACAAAGTGTACCTTCAATGGTAGATGCTCATTATTCTTAGTGTAACTCCAATGGTAGACATTGTGTACCTTCAGACATTAGTATAACTTCAACTTCATTCTGGGTCACTTCAAGATGAATATTGTGTAACTTCAAGATCTAATTGTTGAATATGGTAATTGTCATATTGTCTGAAACTCCAATGTGATTAGTGTGTAACTTCAAGTGAATTATTGGTAATTCCAATTAAGTGGTGTCACTTCAGCTGTTGTTTGTGTAACTTCAATTTATTTAGGGTGTAACTTCAAGCTTTTTCTGGGAAACTGTAACTTCAAGCTGCAATTATTGTGTTTCAGGTCTTCATCCCCGTGTTGTCTGGTGATAAAGATCATTACAGTTGTGCTTGCATTAATTTCTTATCCGAGAAGATCGAGTACCTAGACAATCGCTATTACGATGAAGATCTTCTTAAATTGCCTTACGGAGGCATATCTCGGATGGCTGTAATGCTTCTATACATAACACTCAGTTATCATGCATTATTAGTTTTTTTGCTTAACTAATAATGGCTTTATACGTTCTCTGTCAAAACTCTACTAACAGGTTGATTTAATGGGAGATTATATGGTGTCGAAAGGACATATGAAAGGCTCAAAGGTTAGGGGTTTTAGTCTTGTTAACAAGGAATTTAAATGGCAAGCAGTTGGGTATTTTGCGAATGATTGTGGGGTTTATTTGATGTTGCATATGCTACTTTATGGGGGAGAGCTTTTTTAGTGCGGGATAGAGAAAGCGGCCATGACTACCCTGTTCCGAGCCGAGATTGGTGCCACCCTTGTCCTTAGTGACTGCAACAAGGACATAGAAGATGTGTTAGGTAGGGTCGCTGTTTTTAATGAAGTTAAGGCACATCCATTGACTACCTCCATTCTCAAGAGAAGCACCGATACTGACATAGAGATGAGCTCAGCCAAGCGGCCTCGTTACATGACGCCTGATAACCGCACTCCTGAAGGTCCATCCTTAACAGGTAAGCCCTCTGTTAGTGGGGGCCTTGTTAGTGGGGGGCTGTCATCTATCAGTAGTCGTCGTCGTGGTAGGGGGGATGGATTAGGATGCTCAATCAACTGCGGGGAGCCTGAGGCAAAGGCTCTTGTTGTTTCAAAGACACTACGAAAGAACCAGATATTGATAAGGGATGTACAACTTTTGAGGAAAAACGTGGCTGACTATTGCTTCTTAGACGACTACACCTTTGAAAATACGTGAGTTCTATTTAATTTTTTATTCATTGCGTTTTCGAAGATGACTTGAATGTTAGTTGATTATTTTGAATGTTTGCGACACAGAGAAGCACTAGTGTATTACAACCGCCATGCAACGCTTAACAGGGATCAGATTTTGTCCATGCTACCGGATAGGCTAATGTACTCCGATGTGAACGAGTGCTGGTCGATGTTGCTAAATCGGATAGTGTCGGATGACAGCGATTTTGCAAGAATGGCTTTCTTTGGCATAAGTCATATGGTAATAATATCTAGTTCTTGAATTATTATATTAGACTTATGCTTAACTTCAATGGTAGTCAACTGTGTTCTATGTGTTACTTCAGCACTGTTTTTGTGACTTGATGAAAACTGTGTTACTTCAGTACTAATTTGTGAAACTTCAGCACTAATTTGTGAAACTTCAGCACTAATTTGTGAAATTTCAACACTAATTTGTGAAACTTCAACTTCGGGTTTGGTAAAGTTTAATGACATTATGTGAAACTTCAACTCACTGAATAACGTTTTTTTTCATTATTGTAACTATACAGGACGCGCTCAAGAGGATGATTGTTACCTATGACCAGTCCATCCACTCAGAACGATGAGGACATTGATGAAGTTATCCGATTATGGGATCTCTTCATCAAGGATTGTGAGGACTCATTCAACCTGAATGCAGATTTATTATTCGTACCATTTAACATCGACGACCATTTTGCCTGCACATGTATCAACTACAGGTAAAAAACAGTTGATCTCCTTGACCATCAATATCACTCTGATTCGAATCAGTCTATCATATGCAAGGCTTCTCGTGTAATTGTAAGTTTTTCGACAATAAACGAAATTTTAATGTTGTGAACATCTGATTGTTTAATTTATTTATCAATGTTCACTTTTATATAGGCTAGTGCCATGGCCGATTTCTTTGAATAAAGAGGTGTTGTCAGAGGAAGCTGCCTATTGGAATTCACTCATCGTCAGATAGTTTTTGCCTGGCATAACCCCGCCCATTATCTCAGTGAATCTGGGATATTCACAATGATGCATATGTTAATGTACGAGGGTGAGCCTTTCGAGCACAAGGACCTTGAGCGGAAGGTCAACCGGCGTTATTTGGTAATTCAATTGGCGGCGACCCTTGTACTTGCTGATTTGAACGTCATAAGAGATTCTGTTATGGCTAAGGTTGGTGCTTTTGTGGCGGACAAAGACAACATCTGGAAAAAAAATTGAAGTTAGGCGCAAAGTGGACAAATATTTGGTAAAAAAATAGTGTAATGAAGAAATCAGACAAAACAATGTTTCTATGTATTTTGACATATAAACCTGTAACATGTATGTTAATTTTGGAAGCCCCGTGGGAAAAAACAATGTTAATTTTGGAAGGTCTGTAACATGTATGTTTAGGAGGAAAAAACCTGTAACATGTATGTTTTAAGTATATATTTGGAAGGTCTGTGTAACTTCAACTCAATATTTATGAAACTCCATGAGTATTCAAAGTAACTTCAAGACAATTTTTGTTGAGTAACTTCAAGTAAGTAGTGTCACTTCAGTTGTTGTCTGTGTTACTTTAATGCATTTAGAGTGTAACTTCAAGGAATTTCAATGAAATTTATCGGTCATTCACTGAAGCATATTTTAAGGCCATTAACTGAAACTTTAAGGCTTTATAAATGAAACTACAAAACCATTCAATGAAACTCCAATACACATAAATAAAAGTTCAAGGCCATTCAATGGTTTTTCAAGGCCAGTCAGCCGAAAAACAAATAACTTCAAGTCACGTACAACGATTCCATAAATAATAATTGGCGCAAAATAATTACTTAAACTGTCACCTCATTACACATCGTTTTCCTCCTCAGCATCTCCTTCTTCATCCTCGCCTTCTTCTTCCTCTCCTTCTTCTTCCTCTTCTGATTCTTCTTCTTCTGATTCATGATCTCCTGACACTTCCCCTTTTTCATAGTCCTCTGATGATGGGGATGGTGGGTGATCTGCAAAAGGGTTCGGGCAGTTTCTCTTGTCGTGGTTGGACATTCGCTTACAATTATTACATAAAAGTTTGAGCTTTTTTGCTAAGGCAACAGCCTTTGCCTTGCTCGACAATATCCTTTTACCACTACCTTTGTTTTTGCACTGTTTTGGTGGAAGAATCGTGATCTTTTCACTCACTGTACAACCAAGTATTATCTCAATTTCTTGTTGTTTATTCTTGGGGCCCCATTCTGGTAATAGTTTCTCCTTAAATTCTCGAACTAAGGTGCACAAGCTCTCAACCTCAGCCTTACCCCTTCCCCTAAGTAACCCAACGGTCTTGTGAACTTCTGACCACAAATTCGCCAGCTCAAGTAGTTCACCATCAATGACATCAATGTCTTCTGTTATTGAACCACCACCGTCTAACATAGTAAAACGCAGTGCATCTTTAGTCCATCTTTTAGCAGCATAAATGATGGGAACCGTTTTGAGACCATTGGATGTAAAAATCCATATGAGATAGCGGCACAATAATCCTTTTGTTTCTAACATTTTACAGTTGCATCTTCTCTCAAGTGTACCTAGCACATAATTAAATTTGTCAACACTTTAATTTACAAATACTGTAACTTCAGGACCATTATATGTAACTTCAATACTTCATTGTGTTACCTCAATACCATTGTTACTTCAATTGACAAATACTGTAACTACAGTAACTAATTTTCAAATACTTTAAGACCAACGACATTTTGTGTCACTTCAATTAACAAATTCTGCAACTTCAATATCAGAGGATGACTTCAAGATAAACATTATCTAATTGTGTTACTTCAATACGTAATTGTGTTACTTCAATACGTAATTGTGTTATTTCAATACTTTATTATGTTACTTCAGTACCATTATATGTAACTTCAATACTTCATTGTGTTACTTCAATACTTCATTGTGTTACTTCAATACTTTATTATGTTATTTCAGTACCATTGTTACTTCAATTGACAAATACTGTAACTACAGAGACTAATTTTCAAATACTTTAAGACCAACGACATTTTGTGCCACTTCAATTAACAAATTCTGTAACTTCAATAACAGAGGATGACTTCAAGATATACATTGACTAATTGTGTTAGTTCAATACGTAATTATGTAACTTCAATACGTTATTAGGTTACTCCAATACGTAATATTAAAGTAGGGTAACTTTAATGGACTCCAATGTGATTAGTGTGTTACTTAAATAACTAATTGTGTTACTTCATTGTATAACTTCAATACTATTATTATGTTACTTCAACGAATAATTGTGTAACTTCAACTTAATCCTGGGTAACTTCAAGCTAAATCTTGTGTAACTTCAATACATTTTTTTTCATATTGTCTGTAACTTCAATGTGATTAGTGTGATTAGTGTGTAACTTCAAGAGCATTATTGGTAACTTCAAGTATATGTGTATTTAATGAACTTTGTAAATTTAAATAAATGGTAAACATTGACAAATTACCTGGGTTGTATTCAACTTCAAAATCCTTTCCTCTGAATGTATCAGTTACTGTTGTCACCTCAAGTTCACCTATCTTGGCGTACCCCCTGGTTTTACATGTATCAAAAGAGTATTTGACCTCTTCCCTAAACTCATTGAAAATCTCGTGTGTGTAGATTTTCGCTCCGTGTTTTTCTATAGCAAGATGAGTTTCTGTTTTGGGTGATGATTGTCGGTTATCGTTGTCTAACTTCTTTTGTTGGTGTCTTTGATGGTCCATAGCGCTAACAAAGCGCATCCAAAACTCTACCAAAGTACCTGATTTGTGCTCAAATCTCTTAAAAAAACTATTTTCACTCTTCGATCTCTGCGTTGTTCTCATAACGCCTGCCATTTTCAAATCCCTGCAATGCGCCATTACCCACTGTTTCCTTATAGCGTACGTGTCTGAAAACCAATCTTCAGTACCAATCTCATGTTCCGCCATTATGATTTCCCATCTCTTGTCAAAATCAACTGCTTCAAGGTCGTCATCCCATA
The DNA here is from genome assembly GCA_022085475.1 of Heliosperma pusillum. NCBI lineage: Eukaryota > Viridiplantae > Streptophyta > Magnoliopsida > Caryophyllales > Caryophyllaceae > Heliosperma > Heliosperma pusillum. The sequence goes on from JAIUZE010070281.1 coordinate 71,556, forward strand.
CAATTTCATTCATTTTTTTAATCAAATCGCTGTAATCAGCCCTCGTGGGTCCATACTTGACCGGCACCTTGTTCATGATATGCCACATGCAAAATCGATGACGCGTTGTCTTGAACATTATTGCCACATATTTTATAATCCCTGGATCCTGATCTGTGATGATGTACTCGGGTTCCTTTCCTCCCATAGCTTTCAAAAATTTTGTAAATACCCAGTTGAAGGATTCAAAGTCCTCCTTCGCAATCAAAGCCCCACAAAATGTTACTGACCGTTTATGGTGGTCGACACCGGTAAACGGGGTGAATACCATCGAATATTTGTTGGTACAATAAGTTGGGTCAAAGGACACCGCATCACCAAATACAGAGTAATTCCGTTTCGCAGTAGCGTCAGCCCAAATTGCCCTACGTAGGCTTCCGTCACTGTCTATATCGTAGTCGAAAAAGAATCCCTGTCTATTTTCAGCCATGTTCTTAAAATGATCTACAAATAACTGACCGTCTCGCTCATGAATGAAGCACTTCACATCCCTGTGGAAGTTTTTGAAATCTGTTAAACTAGCCCCAATGTTCTCGAAACCATTAACGTGGTCCTTGCACATATTATAAGTCTTTGTTGCTCCAATCTTCAACTACACACAAAAAACGTAAATTCAAATATTAAATAACTTATATCCAATAATACTGTCACTTTTAATATAGGTTGCAAACAATCTAAATCAATGAGACATTTTAAAATTAATTACTAACCCTCGAATTATAGACGATGATCTGTTTATGATAACTCGTAATTCTTCTTGACAATTTCTGAAACTCTCGATCATAGACCGAGATTAGTTCGTGATTGTGCCCCTCGGTGATTCGGTCAATACATATTACCCTTTCGTCCATAAATAACCTTATTCTGGCCTTGCACCCGACCCTAGTTATTTTAGTCCTCCTTTTGAGTGTTTTATCCACCTTGTATGATTTACTGAACCCCTCTCGGTTGCAAACCAGAAGCTTTGATTTCACTTTCCCATCACGCCACTTCTTTGTTGTGTACTTCTGAACGTCAAAGCCACAAGCAAGTGCATATATTTTGTAGAAATCAACTGCTTCATCAATAGCAGAGAACTCCTGCCCGACTTACGGAGTAAATTCATCTTCTACTTTCTTACAAAACACCCATTCTCCGTCAGCAAATGAACCTGCATAAGTTGTACAAATTATGTTACTTCAACAACAACATGTGTTACTTCAATGTACAGGTAGTGAAACTTTAACACTTTAATCTTTTACTTCAACAACATGTGTTACTTCAATGTACAAGTAGTTAAACTTCAACACTTTAATCTATTACTTCAACAACATGTATTACTTCAACAACAACAACATGTGTTACTTCAATGTACAAGTAGTGAAACTTCAACACTTTAATCTTTTACTTCAACAACATGAGTTACTTCAATGTACAAGTAGTGAAACTTCAACACTTTAATCTTTTACTTCAACAACATGTATTACTTCAACAACAACATGTATTACTTCAACAACAACATGTGTTACTTCAATGTACAGGACTTCAAGACTTCAATGTACAGGACTTCAATGTACAACAACATGTGTCACTTCAACGTTGTTTTATTAGACTTTAATGTAAATACCTATAACCTTCAATGTACAGGTAGTGAAACTTCAACACTTTAATCTTTTACTTCAACAACATGTGTTACTTCAATGTACAAGTAGTGAAACTTCAACACTTTAATCTGTTACTTCAACAACATGTATTACTTCAACAACAACATGTGTTACTTCAATGTACAAGTAGTGAAACTTCAACACTTTAATATTTTACTTCAACAACATGAGTTACTTCAATGTACAAGTAGTGAAACTTCAACACTTTAATCTTTTACTTCAACAACATGTATTACTTCAACACCAACATGTATTACTTCAACAACAATATGTGTTACTTCAATGTACAGGACTTCAAGACTTCAATGTACAGGACTTCAATGTACAACAACATGTGTCACTTCAACGTTGTTTTATTAGACTTTAATGTAAATACCTATAACTTCAAGACTTTCAAACTTTAAGGATATTTTCTGACACTTTAGTTCATGAATAGAGTAACTTCAAAATCATTTTTTAACTTTAATATCAATCAGTATAACTCGAAGCCTATTTTAATACAAACTCTAATGTGTGACTTCAACAATGTTTTGCAGACCTTCAACGACAATACAAGTAACTACAAAACTATATGTAACTTTAACAACTATCAGCATCACTTCTATACACAATTAATGTAACTTCAATTAATGGACAATATATTATGTTCTTCAACAACAACATGTGTAACTTCAATGTACATGTAGTGAAACTTTAACACTATGTCACTTCAACGTTGTTTTATTGGACTTTAATGTAAATACCTGTAACTTCAAGACTTTAATGTGCTACATATCTTCAGTAGAACTTCAATACTAGTTCATCAATATTATTCACTTCAATCTATAGTTATAATATTCAATAATATTCACCAATAAAGTAAAATAACAATAAAAAATAAAACAAGTCTTGTAAAATTCTAATAATGAAGATACAGTTTCACTTTAACTCTGTTTTATGAAACTTTAATAGCAATATGTGTAACAGTGTTAAAAATCACAATATCATTGTTTTCACTTCAACAACATGTGTAACTTCAATGTACAGGTACTGAAACTTCATCATTATGTCACTTCAACGTTGTTTTATTAGACTTTAATGTAAATACCTATAACTTCAACGTTGCTACATGTTTTTATAGAACTTCAATACTAGTTCATCAATATTATTCACTTCAAACTATAGTTCTAATATTACTTCAATAAAATCTAATATTCTAATATTCAACAATATTCACCAGCATGATTCGGTATTAATTTAAGTTGCCAATAAAGTAAATTAAAGTAAAATAACAAACAAAAATCAAGTCTTGTAAAACTTTAATAATGAAGATACACTTTCACTTTAACTGTGTTTTATGAAACTCTAATAGCAATATGTGTAACTTCAACTAAAAAAAATCCGTAGATGCTTTAACAATGAACAAAAATTATGCTCCAGTCTTTATTTAAACAAAACCTAGAAGAAACATCAATAATTTATTTATAATACAAAACATCAATAATAGAACTTACCATTGGCGTATTCAACAATTTGTTGATCAGACATGACGCTATTGAAGAAACCTTGCAAATATTTGGAATATTTAGACAGTAATAGTAACAAAATCTGATTGTAGATTATTGTTCCAGCACAATTATGAAGCTTTTGGATGTAGAGAGAGGTTGTGAAGTTGTATTATAGAGATAGAAAGTAGTATTATAGAGGTTGTGAGCTTTTGCATGGTGGATACATGATAAATGACTAAAACCTAATGGATATTGTCAGATATAGTACGTTCGTCTGTGTCTTGGGGCAGTGAAACCCACTAACATGCATAAATCTGATTTTCCTTTTTTTCTTGGGCCTATTGAAGCCATTACCTCTTTCTCCATCTCAACCATTGATTTGGTTGATCCAAAGGCCCTTATAATGACTTAAGAACTCACATAATATAAGGGACTCATAAGAACCTATCTCTCTCTCTCTCTCTCTATATATATATATATATTGATAATAATAAATGTTTAATTTATTATGTGTGATTATTGATTATCATTGTTGTTAATTTCTGATAATTTATTTATATAACATATATATATTTAAATGTAGATACATAATAACATGAAAAGATTAGAACGACAGTGGATGTATGAAAGATTAGACGAAAAAAAGAAACCCAAGCTGATATTTGCAAATGGGGTGAAAGATTTTATTGAATTCGCGGAACAATCTAGTGAGTTTAAGGATTTAGGCGGTGAAATGAGGTGTCCATGTAAGAAATGCGATAACTTAGCTTTTAAATCGAAAAGGGAGGTTCAAAATCATCTATGGTCGAATGGTTTTACTGATAATTATTATGTATGGAAGTATCACGGTGAGAAACTGGCTACCGAAGAGAGTTCAAGTAGTATCGTAGTTAGTGAGAATCCTTACCGGGAGTTGGTTGAAGATGCATTACGTGATAATGTTGAGCAAATAATGGAGGCTCGACTTAATCCCGACGACCTTAGCGATGAAGAAATTTGTTATCCCCGACATCCCCAAGTTTCAGCCTTTTTTAGAATGTTAAATAAAGCCGAACAACCAGTGTATGAGGGAAGTAGTGTGAGTTTGTTGCAAGCGGCTGCTAGGTTGGTAGCACTCAAATGTGAGAACAACTTATCTCTTAGATGCGCCAATGGTTTTATGTCGTTAATTAGTGACATTATTCCAAAAAATAATCAAATGGCGCGCAATTTTCAAGAGATTAAGAATTTGCTTAAGGGACTCCAACTACCCCATGTGAAAATCGATGCATGTCCTACCGGTTGCATGCTTTTTTCGGAAGAAAATGCTGATCTTGAGGATGAAAGTCCTAGACCTCTAATTAGACTCCTCTAATTAGTTCATTAAATTACATTAACTTAATAATTTAGGATCTAGTTATCATGCATGCAAATATAAAAGCATAAAAGAAAAGATAAGACGAAAACATCCTTACATGGGGTATTTTCGGTTCAATATGGGCACAATAAGAACTCCTTCTTATTGTTCTTGAGCATGAAATTAATGGATGATCCTCCATAAAGCAACCTCCAAAGTAGAAGGTCTCCTTCTTGTTGCACCCAAGATTAAACCCAAATAATCTTACCTTATTATTAACTAGATAATAAGTAAGATAAATACTACTAATATTATTGTATTACTACACTAGTAATATGGTATGAATATTAGTTTGCATGTGAGTTTTAGAGAGATGTTGGAGGTTTTTAGAAAGAAGAAGAAAATAAGCATGAAAATCAAGTGTTTGAAAATGAACAACAAGTGCCCATTATATGGCACTATGGCCGGCACACTCAAGCCCCAAAAATGGGTGATTTTCTTCTTATTTTATTCACATGCATAATGGTAGTGTATGGGATTGTATATTGATCATGATCATGTGTCATACATGTCATAACATAAGGTGGAGTGTGGATTTAGTAGAGAATAAACATGATTGTTTTTCTACTAGCTAAAACCGGTCCACATGGTCTTATATGGACCATTTTGATTTTTGATATTTGTCCCACAAATACTTATTAATCATATGCTTAATTATCTTGCATAATTAGGTGTTAATTTGATCATATAACAATTATATGACTCAAATTAATAAATAATATGTACTTAACTTTTAAGTGATATTTTACCATTATATCAATATATAATGGGTCCCACAATGCTTAGTTAATTTATTTTACAACTCCTTGTAAATATAATTAACTAATTACCTCTATCTCAAAACCTCAACTAATTTAAAATGAATTAACGATAATCATTAAATTAAATCTTATTTAATCGTATTAAAAATAAGACGTAAAATTTATTCAGTCAGTTATCGTATAATTGACTAATAAACTTAAGTGGAATGAGTTTCCTAACTCAATTTCCAATAACAACTCTCTCTCGTAACTAAACGTACATCAATCAAATATGTAATGCCCTAATTAAACTGTATCGTATACAAATAATTAGTATTCTATTTGGGTCTCATCCTATAGGTGTGACCTAAAAGGATCATTGATTACCGCCGTCATACGACAATAACGTCAAACTCTAGTCAGCCAAGCGTTACCGATTTACGTTAATCAACTGACGTGGAGTATCAAAATATACTAATCATGCCACGTATATTCCAAATGAGATTTATTATATAAATACACTATTGTGGAGGACACTTACTCCAACAGAGGAATGTACCAAATGTCATGCCTCTCGGTATAAAGGTAAAAAGAATTTAAGTGGCCGGAAGCGAATACCTTGTAAACCACTGACTTATTTCCCGCTTGCGCCAAGGTTACAACGACTATTTGCAACCAAACACATAGCAGGTGAGATGAGTTGACACCATAAAAACTCTCTAGTAAGAGAAAGAGGGACAATGGCACACCCAAGTGATGGAGAAACGTGGAAACATTTCGATAGAGAGCATCCATAATTTGCTTCATCCAGAATTTCTTCCCCCGGAATTCTGCAGCAACTTCCCTCCTCCACGTCCAAGAGATGACAACGCGGACGACGGGCACGGTTTTGGAGGAGGTACCGTTACCCCCTTAGGTTAGTAATTTATCATCTACCTAAGTTAGGGAACCCGTTGAATTTGTAAGCTTGTAAAAACAAAGTTGTATGAATTTGTTTAACATTTTATGTAATGAATTCTTTTTCCAATTTCCATCGATCTTCCCCTTTATTTTTATTGCCTTTTGTTGATTCCCGACCATGCGGTCGATGTGAGTATGAATTACCGCTTTGTGGTGAACGAATGTATTTTCTGTATTGCAGGTTTTGTTGAAATTTTCAACGTTTAAAACAATGCAAAAAACGCATTGTGGCTGGACAGCAGGCTGCTGTATCCAGCCACTACTCTATTAAGTACTGAAGGAAAATCCGTCAGTAAAGTCAAGATTGACTTGACTGTACTGACGGAAAATCCGTCAGTAAAGTCAAGATAATCTTGAGTTACTGACGGAAAATCCGTCAGTACGGTCAAGTCAATCTTGACTTTACAGTTCAATTGCCTAACGAAACATCCGTCAGTAAGCCGTCAGGAGTCCAATTACTGACGGAATTTCCGTCAAAAGTCTTTTTTTCGTTACCAATTGAAGTGACGCGCGTTACTGACGAAAATTCCGTCAGGATTTTCGGTGTAACTGACGGATTTTGTCCCTCAGTTTCCCGTGTTCGTTTTGTAGTGTTATAAGTTTCAAAAATATATAGTGTATGTATACTCCGTAAGAAATCATATTATGTTTAGAATTTTTGGGCTCTAAACATTAAAGAGTAAGACATGTTTTCTGAAAAGATACAGTTATTTTCATTCTCATATAAGATATTTATTTGTTCATTATATTGGTTAAAATTATTATATTGGTTTGAATGTATGAAAATCACGTTATATTAACAAAATCTATTAATTTTATATCGATTTTTTAATTGAACGTTAATTTAAAATTTATCTTATAAAAACATACTACTACTTATATACATATACTTATATTTTACTTTAATACATTCAAGTTTTTGTTTGTTTCACGATAATAATAAACAAAGATCAAGTATAATCATGTATCAAATAATAACGTCTTTTATTAATTACAACCCGTGTATTTTCACCACGGGTACAACCCGTGCATTTTCTGCACGGGTTTAAAACTAGTTAATCACGAAGTTGAGTCATCAACTGTTGGGTCAATAGCGTTACGAGTCCTTACAATTAAGAGGACTACACAAAGTTAACTGTTGGGTCAACTGTTGGGCCAATAGCGTTACGAGTCCTTACAATTAAGGGGAATTCACAAAGTCGGGGGGTGGTTATTTATAACCTCCGAGTACCTTTTGGGTACTGAACTTGTTTCACACGAACATCTGCTCTTGATACAATAACATCCGATAGATAACAAAACGAAAACTAATCAAGATTTGTAGAACCGACATACGAAAGCCTAATCAAATGTAGTCACCGTGAACAATCGATAATTTGATACAAATTGCAATTTCCAGAAAGACATTATGCCTAAAAAAAAAGGCAATGTTCTTACAAGCGATCCCCTCAAATAATGGCTTCTGTTGTCTCAAAAAAAAATATAAGAGCTGACCTTTTAATTTAATTTAAAAACAAAAAAACAAAGAGGGTAAGTGACAAAACAGAGGATGTATGTTTATGTTAGAGAACTTGCTTTATCTTGTCTTCGTAAGGAACTACGTTGGGAATGAGCAAAAGCTTGATCATCATAAATTCATAATGCTAAGATAACCACTCCTCATCCAATCCATCGATATCTCCTATGTCCACCCTACAATCATTAACAACACTTCATATTTAGGCCACATATTGTATAATAACATCATAGACGATATATTTTAATTAAACTGTCATTTATTACTATCTATGAATGAATGTTTTTAAAACGTTCGCTTTACACGATAAGGTTAGGTGTCGACTTGTTAAGGTTGGACTTGTTTTCAAACGCGGCCAAACTAGTTATCCAAGGGTTGTTAGTTGTTACCCCGTAAATCTGTAATCTCAAGTTCGTTACCTAAAATACCTCAAGATAAAACGATTTTCAATTTTAGGCCCAATCCGACTATGCTTTTACCTAAAATGAGATAAAGTAATACAAAATGTGTCTAATGGCCCAATCCTAAATTTACATTGATAAAACAGACTTGAGAATGCAATTTTACAATTGTGGGACTCTAGCTTACCCAACTCGAAAATTTACTGATTTGAAGTATATTTGGACCTAAAAATTCCAAAATCTTATATTAACCGAAACCCATATCGACTGGCTCCAATTCTATGTGGTCCGTCCATCTGACAATGATATCACCGTGGTACTAAAATTAGAAAAATTCTAATAGAGAAGAACCAAAAAGAAATAAACCAAAAAGAAATAAACCAAAAATCCTCAGATGTAATGAGTAAGGTCTCTAAATAATATTAAGAATTTTTCCTAGAATTAGTGAATTAATTAATTATTATATAAGACCTTTCTACATCACGAGATAATACTTTTTTTACTCTGAAACTTTACTTAGCCATCATAGTGTATCCGATACAACACTTTGACCCTTCATTTTCGACAAAAAATTGAAAACTTCCCACAAAATAGCCATATCCAATACTAGGACATCATTTCCCGCCCGGTACTTGCAAACGAGCCAGAGTAACATAGACTTTTATATAGTATAGGAGTAGGAAAAATTCTTGTGTCCTCGGGAAGTACGGTACTCATTACACCTAACTCATTATAATATTTCGTTTTGGTTCTCCTCCTTTAATAAGTGTAAATAAGTGTTTGACGGTCTCACACTATATGACGGTCTCATTCAATAATGTGTAAAGGTAGAGGCTAGAGACAGAGTAAATGAAATGGTCTTACCAAGGCAAAGAGGTGCCCTCAGAACAAGACTCCTGCAGATGTTGCTGCAACAAACTCTGGTCATTTGCACTTAACCATGGTGGAAGCTCCATAATCTCCTCAAATGGACACTCACTATAATGATTATTATTACTATAATTAATCTCTTCTCCTCCTTTAATATCCTTATTACCAAACTCTACACTTTTAATATACTTTAACCACCTTGCTGACTTAACCAAATCTAATGTATCATCCCACTCTATTTGATGCTGTTCTCCTATTAACCTAATCTTAGCCATCTCTTCTTCATCTAATGAAGGGTGGTGCATATCACTCATCAACTCTACTGTGGGTCCCACCCCAACCCCAGCCCCCTCGGCCGATACCGTGCCGATAACATCTCTAGGGGTTGAGGAGGAGGATGATGAGGGAGACATGGGTGAAGGTGAAGTGTAGTTGAAATTTGAACATGTGTTGTTTATACTATGACAAAATGTTGTGTCCAAGTTTGCAAAAGCTTGGAGGTTTAGATTTAAGCCTAGGGTTTGGTTTGGGAGTGGCATGTTTAGGCTTTCATGCATTAATAATGATGGCTCAATTAATGGGTAAGAATTATTATTATTATTATTAATATTATTATAATATGATGGGTAATAAGGGACATATCCCACCATGTTATTAGTGTTAGTAAAATTTGATGACTCAATTTTCGGGTTACGTAAATCACAATCATGTATCCTGGAAATCGAGTGTTGTTGCGGTGTTTGATAGTCTAACTGTTGTTGCTGTTGTTGTTGTTGCTCGCTAGCTTGTTTCATAGCGGCTCTATGAAATTTAAGAGCGGTAACAATCTCCTTCCTGGCCTCGGCCATATTAAGTAGTCTCTCCTGATAGGGGCGGCTCGTATGGAGCCGCCTCCGAACTTGCTTCTTATGGCCTTGAGCATTTTGGTTTTTTGGTTTAGCCATGCCAAAACTTTCACTAGCCTTGTTATTACAAAGTTTATTAGATTGAGTGTATTCTCCAACTACAATGCTATCATTTGTAAGCAAATTATTGTCGTTGTGGTACGTAGGCTTTGAAGTTGTAAGTTGTTTAACAAGGGTACGTATATATGCACCCGAAAGGCGGCTTTCATTACTTGTACTTGTTGGAAGGTTGTCAATTGCCATTTCTAGTGGTTGTGTAAATGGACTCTTCTGTTTTTTTTTTCTTTTCTTTTATGGGCTTAGAATTTCCTGAATTGTGGTGCAACTTATATATAGTAATAAAGTATTATATTGGGTAATAATAATGATTGAAGGTTGACTCCAATAAAAGATCATGGACACCCAAAAAAAAAAAATTATGGTTGAGGTTTGATTGATGCTTAAGAGGTTGAAGTACACTTTTAGACTCTAGACAATAACATTATATCTTACTTAAGATGGGTATATCCGTTTTCAGTAGGTCTTGCTTGTGACGCGTCGGATCTTGCGACGAGTATTTTGTGAGAGGAAATGGGTAGAGGGGACAAGGTGGGCACCCCCATGTGCTTCTCCACTCACCCTTGATGGGTATTTTGTGAGAGAATATGGTATCCGTCTTAAGCTTAAGACGGATACCCCCGTCTTAAATGAGAATTTGTGATCCGTTTTAACCTTAAACAAGTCAAATATTATCATACTATACAACTTTTCATTTAAGACGACCGTTATCCGTCTTAAGGTTAAGACGGGTGAAATAACTACCACTTTCATAGATAAGACAAAAAGAAAATGCTTAGATATTAGCAAAAATACTTGTCTTATCTTTGCAAGTTGTGTTTATTTGACCCGTTTTCATCTTAAGACTGATATATCTGTCTTAAGAGAGACTTATTGACCATACTATGGTAATAAAGACAACTTTTGTTATTTTCTAAGCAACAAGTTAAGTGATTTGATATGTATTTGACCCGTCTTAAGACTAAGATTATCCTAGTACCAAAGATGGGTCTTAACTTGAGATTTGTTAGTGTCTTAAGGTGAGTCTTTGGTTTCCAAGACTCATGTTGAGACTTATATGAATTAATAGTGTCTTGTTTGTAAAAAGTGGGTTTAAAATATTGTTGTTGAGAATTAGAGAGCATATGAGTTGAGTATGAGGGATAAAGGCCTAGAAATAATAAATAGAGTTTGAATCGAGTTTTAGCAATAGAATAATAATATTTATTGTTGTTAAGACTCATACAAGTGGTGGACCTAGGATTTTCGAGGTGAAGTGGGGAGGGACAACTTTTTTCCAAGGCGTGGTTGTCTTAATGGAATAATAAACTATTGATAGATAATTTCGTGTATTTTAAAAACGGAAAATTCACATGGTACCCTCGAGGTTTGCCATTTTGCACGAAATACCCAAAATTTTGATCTAGAAAACTTTAAAAGGTCATAACTCGTGTTTACGAGATCAGAAACTGACGATTTTTTTTTTCAAATCGATCGTCTTTCCAAGTACTACGATTTGAAAAAAAAAATTGTCGAGTTCGGAATTCGTAACCAAGAGATATGCTCGCTCAAAGTTTGTTCGGTCAAAAAACCTTTGACATGCAATAACTCCTAGCTACGGGATCCAAATACAATAATTTTTTTTTTCAAATCGTAGTTCTTGGAAAGATGATCGATTTGAAAAAAAAAATCGTCACTTTATGATCTCGTAAACACGAGTTATGACCTCTTAAAGTTTTAAAAATCAAAATTTTGGGTATTTCGTGCAAAATGGCAAACCTCGGGGGTACCACGTGAATTTTCCGTTTTAAAATTCTCTAATTGATAATTTTTCATATACTTCATAATTAAACTTAGGTTATGGGAGCAATTAAGCCTAAACAAAAAAAATTATTTTGCATAAATACTTGTTGATAAATTGCTTTTAATATATATATATAAAAAAAAACAGCGCAAATTAATGACTATAGATTAAATAAGTATTTCACTTCTTGATGCGCAAAAGGTGTAGTGGTAAAAGTGGTTAATAAGTTTCTTATTTATGCAATAGACCGGGGTTCAAGCCTCACAAGAAACACAACCAACCTATTTTGAAAGAATTGACCCCCAGGACTCACGTGGGTCCGCCCATGACTCAAACCGAGTCTGTGTATAAACACAATCTAAACTTAAAATGAATCGGATACCCGTTTGAAATGAGAATTTGTGATACAATGAGAGGTGGATCTTCACTTCTTCCTCTTGTATTTTCTCCCTCCTCCTATCTTTTTGACACCTTACACCCTCTTTCATCCATCTCATTATCTACTATTTTAATCCTTTATATTTATTACGCTTCTTCAATATTCTCCCACGATAGAGAGGATCTTTTTTTTTAGCTTACCTATTATTTTATTGTTAATATTATGTATATATCACTTTTTATAAAAGAAAAAAAATGTTATACACTTGGCAAATATTCGTGGGTTAGTGGACACAAGAGCCTAGGATTTATTTTCTCTAAAATTAGAGGAAGACTATCCTCCTCTTACTAAGAGGATGGACAATCTATATATGTTTCACAATAAAGAGGAACTCTTCTTAGAAAAAAGAGATTGCTAAGAGGAGGCTAACTCCTCTCTGTTATTGTACATGCTCTTACGGAGAGTTAAATAAAAGTTTATCCTCGTTGGGCTGAGCTAGCTAGAAGTGGTGGGTGACATATAAACTTAGCAAACAGGTCAATCGGATCGCGTCAAGCCAATTTGGGTCGGGTCAAATTGGGTTTGTCATATTTTCGGGTTAGTTCGGATCAGGTCAGGTTGTTTCGGGTGTTTTTCAAGTATATTGGTCGGGTCAAGCGCGGTGGGTCATTTTGGGTTTAGGTCATTCTCGGGTAAATAATTTAGAATAAAAAAAAAGTACAATTATTGATATTACATTATTTTAGGTTATTTTGATAATTCACAACGTGAATTAATTAAGCGTGCTTTCAATTAAATTTGTCATTTCAACTCTTTTTTCTTCAATTAGAATTACACAAATTCTCATGGAAGACGGCGCATATCCGATCCGTCTTCGTATTCATTGAAGACGGGTTGTATTCTCTCACAAGGAGGCAAGTGATAGGGCAAGTGAGGATCCATTTACTTCCTCACTTGTGCTTCCACTTGCCTCCTTGTGAGAGGGCGTCCGAACCGTTTTCATTGAAAACAGATATACATGTATTCAATGAGACTTAGGCCCCGTTCTTTTGGGCTGAATTTTGCTGAATTTTTCTGAACTGAACTTATATGAGCTGAACTTTTCTGAACTTAATTTTACTTAACTGAATATAAATTATAGAATCTAAACTTTACTAAACTGAACTTTATTATTTTATTTTTATATCTTGGAAAGGGTTGTCATACATACAAAAATAATATACTCTAAAATATAAGGTAAGATAATAACATTATTTCGATTTATATACATTGGTTTGTTCATACAGATTACAACGTTTACATTATGATTAAAAAATAAATCACATACTACATCGTTTCCTAACCATCTATTTCCATATCATCATCATCCTCATCACTTTCTTTTTCATCTTCACTATCACTCGAAACAACGAATACATTGCCTCGCCAAATGTTTTTTACTATCTTGTTTCGTACGTTGAACGTGCCCTTTTTCCGCTTATCATCAAACGTGCCCTTTTACTATCCTTGAATATTCACGTCATGTTATATAATAAGTGTGAATGTAGAAACAATAATAGAGTGGACTAGGAAGGTGAAATTATTATTGAGAGGAGTATTTTTTTTTTTAAAGAATGATAATGTATGTATCCAATAATTAATTTCAAATGTTTTTTATATCGGTTTTCATAAATAATATATTCCGTATAACTTTGCTGAACTTAATTTGTAAGAATTGAACTTTTCTGAACTGAACTTATAAGAACTGAGCTGAACTAAACTAAACTTATAGGAGCTGAACTAAACTGAACTGAACTTATAGGAGCTGAACTGAACTTAAAAGAGGTGACTTTAAGTCCAAAAGAATAGGGTCTTACGGTTATAATTATATGTTGTAAGGCAATTTTTGGGTTGTGTGATTTCGGATTAGTCGTTTCGGATCGGTTCAGTTTTAGGTCAATATAATTTGGGTCATGTTAGGAGTGACAAAATTTGGGTCATGTTTGGTGAAACCCTCTCACTTACCTCTTTGTGAGAGTCAATCTGACCCGTTTTCATTGAAAATAGATATGTCGGTGTTAAATGAATTTTTACTTTAAAATAGGTCAAACAAACTCCTTGATTACGAATTCCCTGTAAATGATGACGTGACGTGTGTTGTGAAAGAAGGGTGGCGGAGAGAGTAAGTTTTAGTAGGAAAAGAATAAATAAATAGGAGGCGTGGCAGGTAGTTTTGATTGGGTAAAAAAAGCGGCGCCCACGTGGCAAGACAAATGTCAGCAAAGTTAAGTTGTTGTTGTTGCAAGTAGAAAGAGGAAATTTATGGGATGGCCTTTGATTGTGACCCTTCACAATCCCTACATTATTGTTTTGTCAGTTCCGTTTTCTTCTTACTGACCACCCTCCTCAACTCTTCTACATCTTTCATGCTCTCATTTCCCTCATAATATCAGACTTCAACATTTGCTCATACTTAATTACTTATGGTGGTTAATTGGTTATGGACCTTATGGATATTCTGCCTCGGCCGCCCTCACTTCAGAACAATCCGATACTACCCGAAAGACATGATAACCGGAGAGCAATCCAAAAGGATACCAATGAAACTAAAACAAACTGCCTAACCGTACCCAAGCTAGATCATCGTCCTCAATTTAGGTCATGTTCTTTTGGACTGACTTTTGCTGAACTAAACTTAAAATGAGTGACTTTAAGTTCAAAAGAACATAGCCTTAGTACTTTAGTAGTGGCTCGCCATATCGATAAGAGTAGTAAATATAGTGGGAGTGTAGCTTATTAACAAATGCGAAATGTTTAGTACGTAATATCCAACCTTGTCCTACCAGTATCAGATAATATAAACAAATTTTGAATGTTACCGAGCCTTATAAACGGAACGAAGTTGAAATTAAGGTTAAGTGAAAGGATGCACGGGTAGGCAATAGAACATTCAAAAGGTCGGGAGATTCAAATGCGTGACGTATATTATAACCGTTGTCTGAACTACTAAACTAAGACCTGTTTAATGACGATAATGGAATGTGTACAAGTAGCAGAATCCCACCATCCTAAGCTAGTCTTCCATTTTGCTAGTTGCTAAGAAAATTGGTAACCACTTCTATCATTTGGCAGTTGCAGTTGATCTTTTATTTAAATAGCACTTGTTCATCTGTAGTTGATCTATAAAAGTAGCCAATGATCAATAGAAAATGCAATCAATTGAAATATTGGACCACATCAATAATCAGTTTTGCAGAATAGAACGCGTATTATTATCCCACCTTCTTTGAGATATGTCTTATACAAGATATCGCACATGCAATATAAGTCAAGTTAAGTTAAGTTCTTGCAAACTACAATTCCAACTTTACATGCATATTTGATTGGAAGGATCCCATGAACCATGCACTTTAAAGTCCAAGGATAATGGTGGTTAAAGAACTTCAAAGTCCATTTACATTACATACGATCACAAATCTTAGTCGCGGTGTATCATCGATTGTTTTCTTTCGACTTTCGACTAGTAACTGCAAATGCTAATGTAACTCAACCCACAATCGCTAGTTTTGGTAGCTAATTTACTTAGTTCATGCATGTAATTGTTAGTAAGAAGAGTCGGTTTCCTACTACTGTAAAGAAAGTAACATTACAAGCACTGGCGGAACCAAGAATTGAACTTAGAGGGGGAGAAAATTTTTAGGTAGGGCGAACAACTATTGACATAAAGTACAACAAAAAAATTTTCGAAAAATTTGACTAAAAACTTGGAAAATCCCATCCGACAGGGGGGCGACCGCCCTTGCTAGCCCCCCAGCTCCAGATTACAAGATAACACCACATGATCTCAACATAATCACAACATAATGCATCTTAACCTACTTAATAAATGGGTTGACATAAGGCTAACAAACTCTCCTTAACTACGTACTAAGCTGAGGTTAACTTTTCTATTAATGTATAATGAATCGATGAACATGTTCAGCTGATTTTTTTTCGTGTAAACGAAGCAAGAAAGACCAGTTTGATATCTACGTGATTCAAATTCATTTTATGAATATTATCTCTTATCAGGGGCGAGGCTACATGTATTAATGGTGTAGCACTTGCTACCCCAAAATCTACAAAAATTCTTAGAAAATGAAAAATTTGCTACACTATTAATTAGCCATTTATTGCCTATTTGTGTAATTATTTCTCCCTTAATACTACCGTATTTCAGCTCTATGTTGTGTGTAATTGTTGCATTTAATTCTCATTTATTAACATTGATCTTTGCAAAGATAGATCATTGAGGATTTGTGATAGACTAAAAAAACAGTAAGGATCATCTGTCCCATTAACAAGATAGATTATTTTTAATTGCATCATTGTACTAAGTTGTCATACAACAATGTGCTTATTATGACCTTATGAGCTATGAAGATTAGTTGTTAGAAATTTTAAGTCTATTAGACTTCCATAAAAGTGATCGTGTTTTAATTTGAATCAGAATTTTTCTCGACAATGACAAATTCTAAGTAGGTACTATTTTTTATTAACTAGTTATAGAGTTTAGACGACAATGGCAAAATTTGAAAATAAGTTATCTGTACTAGTCATAGCCCATAGGAGCAACTTCACCAACTATATTAATGGACAAACTTGACATTTATATTCTAAAACGTTAATGTAAACAATAATTAAAACTTTGTATTTAAATAGTAATGTACGAAGTAGTACACTGATTTTGCTACACCAAATAAAAAATCTTGGCCTCGCCCCTGTCTCTTATAACCTTATCAGTTAAACTAGGTAACATCTGCATGTGTGAATTAGTTAACAAGTGTATACTGAATTAGTTAAAAATGTTCATTCAATTATCCTCAATTTGTAGAATGATCAGATAAAGCTGAGAATGTCGACATCTTTAATTACGCGGGTATAGTACTATTTAGTAATACGGAGTATTCAAGTTAAACTACGTTGCTCCATTAACTACAAAGTATAGTTTTATACTCTACTCTTTATCTGCTAAGTAAGTCTTTTTCTTAGAACGACATTATCCATCCTAACATGAAAACACGTCAAATATGCTCAGACATGCATGTACATGACAAACGTTTTGTTAGTTACCAATTACGCTCCTTTTGTCTCATCTACCATATTTGACCTGTTTGAAACTTAATACGAACGAGAGAGAAGGGGCGGAATTATTTGTCATCTCTACAAGAGTACATGAGACTATGAGAGCATGACCCTAGGACTATCTAAGAGGAGGTAGATTGGGGCCTAACCCTGCACTTGCTCACTTTATATCAGAATCCTCCGCAATATTATTATCCACAGTAAACCCCAAACTTACTGTTTTACACTGCGGTATGGACTATATATGGAGGCAATATACATGGACCCTTATTAATTTCTTTTCTTCTAGAACTCTACGTATTGTACACGTACTCATTTTCATGGCTAAAAGACTTTTCAATCACTCTCTCATTCAAAAAAGATTTTATGTACGTTTATATCATTTTATGATTTTATGATGCTAGTATTTTAATCAAATGTAAAGAACGAATGAAAGGGTACGGTTAGGGAGCAATAGTTTTTACAAAGATACTGGAACTATAAGTGTAATTCAAAGATCGACAGCATTTTGCGTTGCAACAAGTTGGGCTCATCCGCTCATAGGACGGTTTAATTATGAACTGCGATCAAACATCCAACTGCGAAGGAAAATAAGATTACAACCGGTATGACTTGTATGTACATCGTAGCCTGATAAATTCAGTAAAAGATATTCAATAAGTTTTGCGAAAGACGGGTCCAATTTCGTCACAAGCTGAAAACATGGTAAATGTGACTCATTTAAGACGAAATGTAAAAACTAAACAAATGGTCACATTTGTCGTATAAAGGGCGACACGTGACCCATCTCATGCTTGTGACCAAGAGTATCCGTTTTCGGTAAAGATATTATGTATACATATATTACAGTAATAAAGACAGTAGGCACATATATGACCCAAAAAATGAAAGAAAATAAAGGAGAATTGAATATGGATGCAGAATTGCAGATGACAACGTAGTTTAAATACATCGGAAGGTTACTATAGAGTGGTGGGGTTGGGTTGGGTTGGGTTGGGGGGCTCACATGACCTGCAAGTAGTCTGCAACGTTCCCTCTGACAGTTTTCCCCCTAAATTCGTTTTTTGCGGCCTTCTTACTTTTCCTTTATTTGTAACATCAGCACTTAAATCAACTCGCAATTGCTTGTTCTAACTAAAGCGGAGGTCACGTGTTCGAGTCCTGGGAATAATGAAAGCACTAGTGTTCAGAGTCATGAGGGAGAACTTTACCGCCCTAGTGTTACTACGCGGCTCGAATTCGGACAAAACCGAATGGTTTACACCAAAAAAAAAAAAAAAAAAAAAACTTTCATTTAGTTGTTGCTCCACATTTGTTAGAGATAACAATCCCAAATTTTCTTCCGCAAAAGTGTAAAAGGAATCAACTTACTGCCGAATAATGATACTCATTCTAAAATTACGTACAGTAAATAGTTGGGTCACACTCACAGGTGAAGAAAATGTCGAATTTATGTCCTAGCCTAATGCTTGAGGAATTAAGGCGGAGGTATCGTAGATAATAGATTCTAGAACCGAATCTCGCTTATGCTAAATTGTAATGTCGTTGTGGCTCATAAATAAATAGCCGTGTGACAAGGCCAAAACAGGATGAGAAAGGCTTCAGCAGGCACGTTGCTGGGCCGCTGGGGGTGGGGGGTGGGGGGGCTTAGCAGGATCACAGCTTGTTCTGTTTTTGGTGTCTTTTCGTTGGGTTACGCGGTTCCGTTAGCTATCTTTATAACTAATCGATGGAATAAATCAAAATGGCTAACTAAAGTGGTCGCGCTTTTTTCACTTATGAAGTAAAGGTCTTTCGATGCAGTTCTCTACGCAATTTTCATCATTCGGAATCAGACTCTCTTACTAGTAAGACTGTTTACATCGAACCCTGCCATTGAGCCACTGGGTAATACGTGTTATTGCTTTCTTAGTCTCAAAACCGAAATCAAACGAAAGTGAAGAGTAAAAGTGAACCTCATTGGAAGAGAGCTTAGTATACCTTCTCGTCAGTGTTCATAAGGATCCGATAATGCTCAGAAAAACAGCAGCCCACATATTGATTGACTGTTGTTTGCCAACTGAACCAACATTTCTGCAAGTCATTACCACATCCATGTCATATTCGGAAAAGGCCAAAAATACAGATGACTGTTGTCTTCTGTGCAAAATTTAATTTGCTCAGTTAAATTATTGAGATGTTATTTACACATTTTAAAACAGGCTTCCGGCTCGCATCTTGCAAGAATATGCCCCTGTTCAAATTGTCATCGTCTTACATATTACTCCCTTCATTCCACTTTTACTCTTATCTTTCCTTCAAAAATTTATTTCAAATAATTATTTTCTTTTTGGATTTAGTATAGTAGATGACTAAACTACGAATATTTCCCCTAATTTACTAACTACCACTCCCTTCATCAAAATGACCGTATGCCAAATATCTTTTAAGGGATAGGGGCATAGGGTTGTAATTTTCCCTATTTCATACAAATTAAAAAGTAGGACAATAAAAGTGGAATAGACAGAGTATTGGAGTTCAACGTAATTAGAAAGGAAAGAAACGGCATTAGATGACTCGGATAGGTTATCGTACTCCATAGTTTCCCCCATCTTGTTCACCTTAAGTTTTGATGATCAACTATGACTGCTAATAATGCACAATTAGCTTCATTTGTAATTAATTTCTTGATTGAAAATGTGTTCTTGTTACTGATGTTAGTACCGTAAAATAGTTTTTGAGCTAAGGCAATTTTAGTCCTACAACAACGGTAGTGTTTAATTGACTTCACCGGTGCATGCTTGTTCCGCTATGATTATGAGGCGATTCTTGATGGGATAACCTTACTAAAAGTAACTAATTACAACCCTAAAGTGAATATATAGTCTTTACTCTTTCGTCTATGTTCACGTCCTCTTATTTACCACCAATGCTACTTCCTACTTCACTTCGTTAATTTATATACTCCATTAGTCCATCAGCCAGACAACAATTACACTGACCGACGTTCCTTTCGTCAAGCAGTGATCATCTGAGTAAACTTTATTTAAGAATCAATTTCTTAAAGTACCAACACAAACTTAATTTATTCTACAGCATGCATGAAAGTAGAAAGATAAGATTTATTATGAGCAGAAAACCCCAATTAATAGTGATAGCTTCACCAACGGCTGCTACCAGCAAATGAATTGCAAGGCGGGGACCAACCGGCAACATGGAATCACATCTTCAAACATCTTTACAAGTTTACATCAAAGAAAACGACATATAATTACCAGACTGTTGTGTAGGAACAGATGAAACATAATTGGTAGATTTATTGAGAATTGAGGAGCGATACTCATGAATCGGATTCAACTCGCCAACATCAACGTTGATCTCGTATCTCCTCCTACAAGCAACAATAAAACAAAAAAGGAGCAATAATATATACGAGCCTGAGTCGGAGAGCCTAACATTAGTTTTATGAACCAATGACAGGCGGATTTACATCAAGCATTTAAGCGGACAGGGGAAACGAATAAGGAAGAATGTGCCGTACTTTAATTTAAATTAAATAAGGGAGCCTATAAAAATTTCGAAGTTACCTCGTTTGTTTGCACGGCCCAAGCACCATAGGTTATCCCGTCCATGAACAGCTGCAATGATTTCACACGAAATCATCTCTTCCCTGTAATTTTCTCTCTCCCATGTGAACATGGGATGGAGGCCATCTTCTCCCTCTTTAATCTGCCAAATATTGCGCCCGCAGACAAGGGCGGGAAATTGACCAGGTGCTGAGCAAAGGGACACTTGAACCCAACAAAACATGTCTATTTCATTGCCCTGACAACATACCAGTACCAGGCAGCCACAAGGAAAAATGTATCTACATTTACTAGTCTACCAAAGCAGTAAAAATATTAGGAAAATCCGAAACTAAACCTCAACTAATTCTGTTTCGGTACAAAAATAGAGTTCCTGCGAGCTGCCAAGTCATTTTTTTTCAAGATGTTGGAAAAAAAAAAGCTATTGCAATACAAATCTGAAGTATGGACTTGTTAAAAACATGATAACTCTAGACTTGATCCTTTCTTCTATTGTCATTTGGGACATTAAGAAAATAATAGAAGCAAACTAAGACGGCGAGTTGTCTGGTACGGAGCAAAACATTAGCAGTACATCATAGATTCACACACTCAGAAATTGCCCAAGTTACATGTAAATCGTTCGGAGTACTAAAATGTCCTTTATGATCAGTAAGTTACCATTAAGAAGAAAAATTAGCAGTACAACATCACAGGTACACTACCACAAACACTTTACCACTATATCAGTACCAACTACCAACTACAAGTCGTACGATCGGAACAGTAACTTGGCAGCAGCAGGACAGTTACAAGTGGAGTACAATTATCATATAAGCTATGTAGACTGCATAGTGCTGATAATAGTTCCCGTACAAAATACATCTAGAGTTCATACAGCACAGTCCTAAGGTTCATCTTCCCATACGATAAAAAAGACGGGAAGACGAGGCCTATTTAATGGCCCGCTAAAAAATACCATGACAAAAAGAGACATGGCAGCGACTATGTACAAAGACATGACACCCAACTCATGGAGGGAGAAAAGAGTGAGAAGCACTAGTTTACCCGTCAACCCAAATGCTCGGGTAAATCTTTCTTCTGCGGAATGGATTTCACAAGCTGCAATCTTGACATTACATATGCCAAAAGTTCTTCATGGTGAGAGAAGGTGAAATCCAAGTGGGCATACTCATACTCAGTATAAGAGACATCAATTCCAGCTTCATTCATCAAAGTGTAATGCTTTCTCACCATTGATGGACGAATGACTTTATCCTTCTTGCCCGCCACCAAATCAACCGGAATGTCAATGAGATCATAGTACTCCCCCAAATTGAGAGGCTCCGGAGATCCATATACATGCATGTTAGCATCACGATTTCCATAGTCGAACATCCTAAACTTCCCTGATCTCTTCATCTGGGCTAAATGAAGAGCAACATAAAATGACACCCCGGGCATGTCGTTCATGTTGTAGTGTGGTAAACCTAGGACCCCAACCCAATTGGAGCTGTCTCCTCCAACAACGTAACTCATTAAAGTTTGAACTAGGCCACCTACGGCAGGGTAATTATGGAAGTCTCGTGCCAATTTGTTCAGGAGCATACGGAAGAATCTTGTCGGAATATAAAAGGCAGGTACAAACTTGACCATGATGGGAGCCATTGCAAGGAACAAATACTCGATCAGTGTAAAGACAAGGTTTGAATCATCATGGAAACCAGCAGGCGATAATAATATCAATCTTGAAAATCTATGGGGCACTTGTTTCAGTCGACGGGTAACAGCGTACATAAGCATAGCAGCGCACCCTAAGCTGTGACCAATTGCACAAAGATTATATGCCTGCTCTTCACTATTGTCTTGATTAAGTTCAGGGTCACGCAACTTCAGCTCTAATGATTTCACCTCGTGAATTTTCTCTATCATAGCAGGAATATCCTTTGTGCTATGCTCGTTGATGGAATAGCACCAATACCTATGTCAGATATACATATTAGACGTCCCCCAATTGAGTTAGGACATAAAATATACTTCTAAAGATCTGACAGAAGTACCAAAATGCAACATCTCATTTGAATAAACTAAAAGTCAAAAACAGCAAGTCCGTCTTACCCGATAAGCAATCAATCAAACAAGAGACAGTAACGAATAAGGAATAATAACAATGACGTTTAATAAATAGCAGACCTGCAGTACTTACTGTCTAGAAGAAATAGTCCTGTCAATATGTTCCCTTGAAACCAAACCACGAAGATTTCCAAGGAACACATCATATCCTGCGGCACAAAAGAAAGTTATTTAAAATGTAAAGAAGGATATGTTCAACATCATGTAAGCAGTTATATGAATACGACAGACCTTGATCAAATGCTGCAAAAGCAGGAGAGCCCACCACTCCATTAGACACCCAGCTGAACATAAGCAACATGTTAAAAGTGGGAAAAAGATCATGGGAAAATGCAATTTAAAGGAAAACAAGTTTACACAGGTATCAGTGTAACTTAAATTGAAACATGCAAACGCAAATTTAACGTCCCCACTCCCGTAAATGAGTACCAGCATAGACATAATATAACCAAGGGAAATAAGAAAGGTTCTACGCCCAGTTTTAAGTCGATACTCTAGCTAATTATTTATATATATGAAATACGAAATTGCACCTATTCAACTGCAACAAGCTGGCACATATCTAACTGACACAAACAAAGGTTATTCTTGTGTACAAAATCGACTTATCTAACTGCTACAAGCTGGCATTTAAAAGATATTAACTCACTCCAAAAGGAAAAGTTAACTACTTCTGATAGATGAACCATCTCAACCAAAACCTTAAGGTGATGGTTGATGCCCATATACTATAGTTATATTCTATTATGCCCCCTCACTCGAATGCCCATTAGGCTTGAAGAGTGGTTAGTGCCCGCCCAGGCCCCCCCATACCACACTGATACCATGATAGATGAACCATCTCAACCAAAACCTTAAGGTGATGGTTGAGGCCCATATATTATAATTATATTCTATTAACTTCCTCAGTGCCATAGCAAGCTTTCAGATTAGCTACTTATTTAAAGGAGATACTCGTATTTTCACTTGACAAACGAGCTCTTTTTTCTTCTCCAAAAGTCAAGAGATGGTATGAAATTATCTATTCAGTAATTTATAACCGCATAAGCTGGTAACTGAGCTTTAAATTTGGTACATGAGTAAGGTTATATATCAACTCTATGCTATTTCAGCTTTACCCCGTTCAACAGTATATAAACCGTGATTACCATCCTCCAACCTCAAACAAACGCACACAGGCTACTGCATGAGATTCTGCTTGCATGTATATGATGGAAGGAAGTTTTTATGACTATCAAATATCTAATATCTGTATGCAGTTCACAGACAGCACAACCAAGTACCAAATTTAATTCATGCTTGTAAAAATCTTGATTTCGGACTCTTGGTCATCTGTTAAAAAAACCAGTCCATATTTTGAAAACAGCGAAATGCTCTTTCATTTAGCTGACCATTATGTATTGACCTTAAAAATATCAAACATGAAGCCGTAAGTGAAATAAGCCAGACCAACTATTATTCCTTGCATTTCACAAGATTGAAACCAGCTTAATGTCGCTCAGTAGAGTAAACTTCTTTGTAGAAGCAAACACAAAAACTCAAATCTTTCAGACTTTCATCAGTGCACCACACAATGATAGCCTTCCAGAGAGTCATAGAATTCCCATATGTCAAAAGAAAAATGAAACCTTCCAAAACTCTAGGGAGGGGAAAGAAAATCATATCATCCAAAATTTAGGCACAAAACACCGACTCTAATTCAATCAAAATACCGCAAGTATCTATTAATAGCATTCAAGGCCAATCAAAATGTGTAATTCTTATCACATGCATCTTCCCTAATACGAGTACTAGATAAGAAAAGACGCCTCACCCCATGGATGTATCCATTACTCCATGCTGCAAATAAACTGCCTTCCTCGAATCACGTCTGAAGAAACATGGATTTCAGCAATAAGAACGGTGACATTCATTACAACAACCTCACCAGCCGATCCCTTTATCCATAAAATGGGAAAGATGGGGAAAAAATAGAACAGGATAAAAATTGAGAAAGCAAGAAACATACATTAATACCTTGGGATTCTTTCTAGAACAAGAATATAACCATCATCTGTAACCACATGAATAGCTTCATAAGGATACCTAAAATGGTTTGAAGATAGGAAATTAAGCGCACATTTCAAAGCACTCTATTAGTTCACAATGCATCTAACCAGCAAAAACTGGCCTTTGGCACATTATAGAACCAGAAAAGCCTTAGCCAAGTGCTTTAGATACATGAGCATCATCAAAATCGATCTTACCCAAGCTCCGTTATAACATCTTGACAAGTTCGAGCATCTGTATTCAACGGATGATAAGTAATCTTTCTCTCAATCGGTGCAGCCTCGCTCTCTCCCAACACAGCTGTAGGAACTGTCTCAACAGACTCACAAGTCATATGATCAGGACAACTTTGAGGAGGAAAAGCCCATCCTGACAGAATGCTGAAAGCCTCTGAAGGCGAAAGAAGAAAATGGGCCACCTTGTGCACCGCATCGAATATTGCTTCTATGAAAATTTCAATACCAAGATGAAGATCCTAAGAAATACAAGAAAAAAAATGAAGATTCTGCTACATGACACACTGTTTTCCAAGTTATACATGGAACATAATATAAACTTGACAAATAATATAGATCTTTTAAGGGAATGTGAAGTAGAAACCTCTATAACTCCTCTCCTACGATCCATAGCACGATGAACTAAGTGATCCTTTAAGCTTTGCAATTTTCTTGGAGGCTGAAGACCCCAAGGGAACTGGAGAGGAGACAGGATATTCCATCTTAATAAAAAAAGATGAAAGACACAAAAGGGTAAACCCATAAGAACAATTATAGGAAAGAAAATCCATGAAAAGAAATGACCAACCATTGTCCACTGCTTATCATGCTCCATTACAGTGCTGGTCCCATTCTCATTTGAGCTTCGAGATTTAGGAGATGCAGGCGAAGAGTATCCATCATCTTCCCCTTGAGAAGAGTAATCTACACTTGATGCATCAGAGTCCACAGACAACTCATGAATCAATTGGTTGAATGAAGATACACCACTGCCAGAAGAAGATAGAAAATAAATATTTTAGCATAAAGAAGGGACGGTTTTAATTTGATCGATGATTAGTGCATCTGCTGACAAGAAATTCTCTAAAAGGGAATACACCACTTGAGCATTAGTGTGTTACATTATGTTTTCAGCAACCAAAATCAAAGTTCTTAACCTACTACATATAACAGCGTTTGTCACCAAGTAAACTCTCCAAAAACTACCCAGTAAAGTTATTTGTCGAAACAATTTCACAAAAAAAAAAAAAAAGAGGACCACAGGAAACCACCAACAAGTTAACAACTATATTATCCCAGGAATTAGAAATTCGCAGGGGTAATGCGTATTATTGTTTGACTGACACGGAAGTTAAAATATTCTTTTACATACTCAAACCCCTAGATGCCCATTTCCACGAAATTCAAGCTTCTCATAAATTTGATGAGTGACCAAACAAACACTATGGTGATCATAATTTTGGACTATGGATTGCGTTTAAAACTCAGCGACATCATTTCCCTCCTCTCCTTTGTAAAGAGATGTTACAACTTACAAGTTACAACCATCATTTAAACATTGATTAGTACGAGTAACAAGACAAGAAGAGGGAGAATGAGTGCAAGTAAGATAAAGAGTACTTAATCCAATGTAAAGCGGGGAGATGCAACAAACTCTCAAACCTCAGTAAGTTACTGAAAATTCACAAGCCAGCAACTAGAAGAAACACTTACTTCCCCATCCAACGCGGAAGCCGAGGACCACGGAAAGTTGGCCTTAGCTCCCAGCCATGAAGACCTTCCAAAATATTAGCCTTCCCAGGCAAAATGGCCAGAAGAATAGCTGAGATCCCATTTATCAGTCTCACAATGTGGTTTAAGGATTCATATGTAAAGGTCTTCACTGACCTGCACATGTCACAACATTTCTCTAAATCATAGAGACAACTTGACACTAAATTTTGACGTGAAAGAGCAAAACCAGCATGTTCACTTCCATAACTCCACAAGATCTAACATCCAATTCAACCACCTAACCACCCATCACTAAATTTTACAAACTGTTCCAAGCTGTCAAATCGAGATAGTTAATTACCACAACCACCACCGCGCCACCCATCACACTCGGTCCTTGGACCACCATATCCAAACATGTCCCAACGACGATCAGGACCCCAAATTATGAGGTCCCAAATATTTGTCTAAAGAAGACAAAAGGTAATAACAAAACCGTGAGGTAAGAAAGCAGCGACAGTTTACTCTATTTACACCGATAAAACTTGCATACATTCGAAAACGCATCTCCTTTCTTATATTTGACTCTGAAGTAACTTTTGTGTTCTATAAGTTAAAATACGAAAAAGTGATTTCTTATCATATGGGGCCTCAAAATCTCTAATTCATACTTTCTAACCAGGCCTCCCAAATTTATTTGACGACCCTAAATTTGATCTCTCTTGTTTCCCAAAAAATTAACCTCCATTACCAAACCATCTTTTTTTGATGGGGTAATATAGCCATGTAAGATATCAAAGAAGACCAAGCTAAGGGTTCACTATCTAGCGACCTATAAGTAGTCAGATCCTTGTTCATGATTCTTACAAACTTACACTTTGACATTATCTAGCAACCTCAAAATCAGCTTTAGTGCTTGACTATGAGTTTCTACATGATCATCACAAAGCTAACCCTAATTCACCTGTTGCGGAGCCAGGATTTGTTCTCATGTCGAACAATTAATGCAATAGGGATATATCCTCAAGTCGAACAATTAATGCAATAAGGCAAACTACAAAAAAGAAAAATTTAAATTTTAACTACAAGTTCAAAATTTTCATTACTCTCACTAAATTCATCGCTAATAAAGCATTGTTCTACTAAGAAGTTTATCAATAAATCTCAAAAAAATTCTTCACGCACATTCGCATCCGAGGCCATAGTTTTAAATATAGAGTTAGTATCCTCTCCATTTCCGTTCTCCATTACCTAATCTATTCAAATTCAAAACCATTGATTATGTAATATACCCTTCATTTCTTCCAAGAATCCTAATTTTTAAACCGAATTTTAAAGGTTTTGGAGTTGACCGCGATTCCGTAAACGCATTTTACCGCATTTAAGACGATATTAATCGCATTTAGCGAGATTATGCCATGACAACCGTTAGGCGTTAGCAGTATCGCAACTAAATCGATAGCGAATATTACTAAGAATTAATTATCCGAAGCTAATACTCCTAATAGTAATATGCATGAATGCATGATCACCAAATTAAATACAATTATAATTCAGATCGAGTGATGAATAAGATTTGGACAATGATACCGCGACACACTCTCACATGTTTTTATGTAGGTCCACCATTTTAGTGGTCTCTTAAATATACATCTGAGACTCTGAGAGGGTGTCGCTATCTCATTTTTTATAAGACTTTGAGGGGAGATTCCTCCATATCATGAAGAAATAGACAGACATGGAATAAAAAGAAAAAAAAGAAGAAGGAAAGTTGATACTCCTTGATAATTGCAATGAGGTTGTCGACGAGACGAATCACCATTGATGAACTGAAGAGTTATTAAAGGAAAAATGATGAAAATAAAGTTGGGAGAATTAGTAATTAGTAAAGAAAGAAATATGCGGAGAAAATATAGTGGGAATTCATTCAGGAGTTAAGGAATTGGTTGACGTGTGTGTGTGTTACTTAAGGTAGTGACGCCGATGCATGCCTCCCTCCTCGTGTCACCTTATGCTGCCCCACTTTTTCCGGGGGAAACTAAAATTTTAGAATTATCATAAAATAAACATAAAAGTCCTCCAATTCAGTCCAAACCTAGTCTCCGTGGATCCGTCTTAATATTAATACGATTGAGGCAAATGCAAAATTGCAGGGCCATCTCGGAAGTTTTGGTTGCCCCGTGTAAAATTCTAAAATAGGGTTCGGAATATCTTAAAAATAATATTTCTATAATTTTTTGTGAATTTAAATTTTGGGATATTTTACCTGATACCCCTATCACAACTGAACTTTGTTGCCTAAGTGTCTCTCTCACCGGTATTATGTTACTTTTGACAAGTGCGAGAATGGGTCTTCGATGGTGGTCGGAGCAAGGGGAGGGCGAGTGCGGTGGAGGGAAAGTGGAAATGCCGGAGAGGTGGATCGGGCAACATCGTCGACGACTCAGCTGACCGGAGTAGTTTAATGGAGGTAGTGTTGATGGTAAATGTTTTTTTTTGCAGCGGTAATATGTTTTGGCTTTGGCACATAGTTACGTCCATTCCTTATATACTAAAAGATTAACACAATTACAAATTTTCCCGCTCAAGTTTCCCCCCTAAATATTCCCTTCTAATAGTGATCACCACTCTCATTAATTGATCTCACAATACTCTTTTTATTTATATGCCATAAATAAATAAAACCATTTCCTTACAATTTTATCTCCTATATACTAAAAGAATAAGATAAGCTTCAATTATTCCCGCCTAAAACACATTCCCTATTTAAATAATTCCTTATATACTTTTCCTATTTTGATATAATCTCCTATATACTTCCTATTTAATTTGAACTGCACCAAATTTGTTTCTAAGTTTATTTTGATAAAAATTCTTTAACTTTGTAAGATAAGTTATAGCTAAAATATACCTCCTTTAAAATATTATAAAATATCATTATTTTTTTGTATAAAAATATATTTTCATAGATATACTTTATTCATGACGTTACTTAAATATCTTGATTAATTTTACTCTTGTAATTGTTTTACTCAATTGTAAATACAATGGTGATAAAACGTTAAACAATTACTCTAAATTGTCAATACAATGTTTAAATTATACTCCCTCCTATTCAATGTATTCTTCCCATTTCATTTTGCCTCTTAGATTAAGGAAATGAATTTTGACCACACAAAACATACTACCCCACACACAAATGAATTTAGACCACACAAAACACACTACCCCACATCCAAAAAAAGGAAATAGGGAAGAAACATGAATAACCGAAAAAGGAAATAGGGAAGAATACCATGAATAGGAGGGAGTATTAATTAATAAGTAAAATTTTATAAATACCGTGCATGTATTGCACGGGTTCAATACTAGTAGGTATACAATATAAAAGTAAACAATACACCTAATAATACTAGTGTCACTTTACGACTAGAGATATGATTAGGGTCAACCGCATGATGGAAGAACACAGTAGATCGACCGCGAGCAACATCGTCCAAATCATCAGCAATACTAACAACTCTCATAGTCAAACGAACCGGAACTGGTGCACTTACGCCACAAGTGCGTAAAAATGAAAAAAAAAAAGGGCAAGCCGAGCGAACTTGCCTTAAACGGAGAAGATTCTCCTATACCATGATGATCGATCCCTACAGTCCAAAGACCAACTACCAAAGAAGTTGAGCAATCTGATAAGATAATACAGAGGGATTCCCGCAACCATTTTCCCAACCAAATACCTTAGAGAAGGATTTGAGGTATAACCCATATAGACCAAAGTCATAGTCATAAGCAACACCGCCTTTGGGAGGCTCTTATTCCATAGAAGGTAAACATCAACACCTATGGGATCCGCGCAACACATCATCCCAAAGGAGTGATTATTTGACTGAAACAAAAGATACCACAACAAAAGACAAATAACAAAGCTTGTCCCATCGGAGAGCCTCTAATATAGAGATATTATTGGTACTAATAAAATTATAAATAAGATAAGGGACTTCATTGAATATGTTGGAAAACCACCACATCCAATCCACCCAACACCACCAACCAACCCAAACAAACAATCCATACCGGCACCCCCTCTCAAATTAACCCATTTAACCAAAAAGTGTCCCAGTCAACAGCGAACAACCCACCAAAAGACGGAAACAGACCAGGTGAAACCTCCAACTCCACCATCAACACCCAAGACCGAGACAACGGAATGCAAATCAGACTAAGACCGACGGACCAAACTACTACCCTACCTCGGACAAACCCACGAAGCCCAAAGATGCCACACAAGACCATATAAACGACATGCAAGGAATAAGTGACCCCAAAAACAAACATGCAAGGACTAATCGGTGGGGGAAGGGGCGAGGCGGTGGGGTAACACCGGACTAGAGCAAGCAAAAACGCCCAGGAGAGGACTGACCCTGAATAATACGGTAAACGATAGACACTGAAGATCGCCATGGTCAACTAGAAGACTTACCATTAGAGGTGGGGGAGGGGGGAGGGGCGAGGGGAAGGGGAACACCTCCAAGGTAGAGTCTCTGACGACGGCAGTTTGGGCAGCGACAGCGACAGAGGTACGGGAACCAGCGGCGAGCGGAAACAACTAAGAGCAACCGATGAAAGAACCCAACAAGGGTCGGGTGAAGGAGGAACTCCGGAAAGCACACCGGTCATCGGACGCCAAAGGGGTCAAATCTCGGAGAAACAAAGGGACAGAACAAAGAGTGGTTTAATCGTTAGGGAAGTGACGGGTTCACCGGAGATGGGATAATGCATAACCTCATCTCCGGCGAACGGATTGCCTCATCTCCGGCGAACAGATTGAAGGAGAGGGATGGAAGATGGGTGGGTGGCGGCTGTAGTGGAATAAGGGTATAGGTTTTTTATTGGGGGGGTTTTTTGGGGAAAGAGAATTTAGAGAGGGAGAGATGTAAACTTTTCTTTTTGTGTGAATATGTTTATGGTAAATGTAGATGATGGAAGAGTGAAAAAAATCAATTGGATGAGGTCATGAGAATAAGAAAAATGACAATGGTATAATAGTAAAAGTTGTATATGAAAAAAGTAAAATTCCTATGGGAAAAAAGCAACATCCCAAAAATTATGATGTGTTTGACCATAATGTGTTTTTAAGTAAAAAAAAACACTTTGAAAAGTTAGGTCAAACACACACTTAGACTACACATTAATAATGTAGTTTGTAACATCAAATTAAAAATGTTTGGGTTTTTCTAAATGGTACCTTCGTGTTTTTCCGAATTCTATGTGGTAATCCTCGTTTTTTCGAAATCGACATGATACCCCTAAACTTCATGAAAACCTCTCAAAATACCCAAAATGCACTAATCCGCCTCTTTTAAACACTTATATTATGCACTTTTTGTTGATCTTTTTTACAATATTTTGGCATGCCTTTAACATAAATATCGTTTAGCATATTTTCTTTATAAAATTTAACTATTTTAAAACTTGATTTTTAGTAGTTTGGATATTTTATGTACTATAGAAGTACAGAGTATTTACTAAGTTTAGGGGTACCAGTGATAATTTTAAAAAATGAGGGGTATCACATAGAATTCGAAAAAAGATAGGAGTACCGTGTAGAAAAACCGAAAAATGTTTTGAGACATGGTAACCAATTTTAGGGAAATACGAGGTCTTTAGTTGCTAACATCTTGATAAAATACAATCTAAAATAGCAGACATTTGCACAAAATATGTACTTCCTATGCCCTGGACTCCCGGTCATTTGTTTATCTTTGGTTTTGGCACAAGGACCAAGGAAAGAATATGAGACCTTTTGTAGTTATATAGGGGTTGTTTGATTCTAACGCGAAATACAATGCTCGAGATGTTCTAATTACTATGCTACTAATCTAGTTCATGTGAATTTGAAAAAAATTATTTGGGTGTATGTGGGAACTTCAATTTCTTAGGTTAGTAACTTTAAACCTGGTAAAACCAACCCGACTCGAAAAGACTGACCTGAGACCCAAAATTGACCTGAACTATAACTATCCATTTATCCAATGTGACCAAAAATCCGAATTGATCCGATCCGACCCGACCCGAACATAACCCGAACTGTGTTGACCCGAAACTGACCTGAAATGTCCCGATCAGAACAGTAACCCAAAAATGACCTGAACAAATTAACTCTAATTGAACAAAAAAGACTTGAAATGACTCAGCGTAATATTTTTTCTTAATCATTGACTCAAAAATGACGCGGCCCCGAAACAACCCCGGTCGTTGACCCGATCAACTTACCCGAAACCCGAATTAACCCGATAGTATGATAGACCTGAACTGGCTCGATCCAAATCCGATCCGATTGACCCGTTTGCCATGTCTAAAGACCTGGCAAAAACAACTCGACCGGAAAAGGCTGACCCGAGATCCGAAGTTGATCCGAATGTCACCCGAAACTTGATTTGACCTGATCCGACCCGAATGTGACCCGAAACCTGATTTGACCCGATCCGACCCGAACATGACCAGATCCAAAACCACTCAACCCGAAAATGATCCGACAAAACATAACTTTAATTAAACCGAAAAACTTAAAATGGCTTTTTCTCTCTTATTCATTGACCCGAAAATGACCCGACCCCGACCCGAAATAACCCGACTCGGTTGACCCGAAACGGACCCGACAACAAGCCTGAAATCCGAAAAAACCCAAATTAACCCAAAATCAATGAGAGATATGAACTGGCCCGACCCAAACCCAACCCGATTGACCCGTTTGTCAGGTCTAGGTCCAAGCAACTTCCTTCCTTGTGGAGGAAGGTTAAATTCCTAAAATGTTCCAATTGATGTGATGTGAATCAGGGCAATCAAACAACTAGCTATTTTTACCTTGCCCATAAATTATAGTCAAGATATGATAATGCAATTACGAGCACTCAGTTAAAAGTATTCCGTATTGCAAAGCAAGGTTGGGCTAAGTTTTCGGCCGAGTTTATGACTATTTGGGACAGGCCTTCTGACTCTATAGGTTTAAACCCAACAAACTCGTCGAATAAGTCAAGCTTCCGGACTACGAAACTGAGAAGGGTCAAAAACATGAAACGAAACTGAGAAACATCCTTAAAAAGATCAAAAGCGTGGAGGATGAAGAACACAGACAAGTGTAGTTTAACTCTATGTGCTTCAATGACACGTTCATGTTCACTACTGATGATTATCTTTCTAATAATGGTAACTACTGTTTGTATGTTGCCTTCTCCTGCACTTTCCTGCTTTTCTACTCTCTTCACTAAAATGGTATCTTTTCTTTCTCATCACTTTCCACTTCCTCTTCGTCAATTTACCCTTCTTTCGTCAAGACTACATTTTTATGTAACTTTCTCTCTTTATATAATTTTGTCTTTTTTTACATTTTTGGGTTTGATTTTTTCTTGTGTAATGTTTTGGGTTAGTGGGTGTGTTGACTTTTCTTGATTAAGTTCCGCAGCAGTGGCGGAGCGAGGATTTGTAGTTAGGGGGCGCAAATTTAACTAAAACTTACGACTGTTTCCTTTTTTAGAAGGGGCGAACGTCCCTGCTAGCCCCTAGCTTCACCACTGAGTCACTTCGGTTTAGGTTAGGCCAGATTAGGTTCATTCGGTCCAGTTTAGTTCAATTTAGTTATTTCACCCATGTAGGTATTCTCCTGTAAGTGCAGTTAGTTTCAGTTCATTAAGAACACGATAATTTGGACGGTAGACCTCTCAGAAGTTTGTTTAATTTCATTTGGAGGAAATCAGTAAGAGCTGAAATACTTGTTAAGAGTTAAAAGTCTTTTACTTGGTTATAATGTTACCTGTTGTAGTGTTTTCAGTGATAGTAGAACTTTAACTAAACCAAATGTTACCTGTTATCTTCTTTCTTAGCGCTCGCTTAGGGTTGGTATTGTTACGAGGATAATAGAGCTTAAATGAACAAGAAAATGATGGAGAGCGGTGATGATTGGTAGGTGGCAATATGAAAGAGAGGGTGATGGTTACACCATGAAGGGGATAGTTACCCACCCTAGAGTAATGCAATTACCCCCGTATGGGATAAAAGTTTCCCATCTTCCGCCTTCCACTATCACCAATCTGGTAACAGTTAACTCTGTATGCACTGTCAAACGCCTCTTATGCTTAGTGGTGGACTCGTGGCTGTTAAATGTTTTTACTGTTGCTGTCATGTACACTAATCCAAACCTTTCTGGTAGAAGGGTTCAAGTATCCAGGGAAAAAGGATTATACATCTGAGGTACTACCTCAGACTAGTATAAATTTGAGTTTTTGTGCATTTTTTTCGAGCATTTTAAATTTTATATGTGATATTTTTTTAGTTTTATTGTAAAATTTTTTGAGCTTAATATTCAAATTAATGAACTCAAAAACTTTATAGTAAAATTCACAATTTTTAATATTAAACTCAAAAACTTTATTATAAAGCTCAAAAACTATATTATGTGTGGTAGTACATCAGATGTATAATCCATATACTGAAGTATCCATAAGGTCCCGTTTAGAGCCCTTAGATGACTGTTGGCTGCTACATGCATTCTCTTACTGATTTACGTATACGAAAATGAAGTCAGAATTCGGGTTCCTTCGAAAGCCAGCCAAGAAGTCAGGCGCATTCTTGAGGAGGAAATACTTTCTCCAAAATGCAAGTTGTTTGTATTGGAGTCGGGGAATTTGTTTAAAAGAAAAAAGCATGGGGACATTTTCTGCGTCCTTGACTGTTTGTGTGTTTAATTGATTGTATACTAAAAAAACTTCATTGAATCAGGACAGCAAGAGGTTTACCTGTGAGGTTGGCGGCAATCTATCAGGAGGTAGTAATGATAATTTTACAATACAGGATGCATTCCGGATGCTTGATGCTGGTTTTTTCAGTAAAGAGAAGGTGATCGACTGATCGTTTCTGTTCTTTACTTAGTTGTGAGTTTGTGACAGTTTCATACTTTCGTGATATCACTCGTTCTAGGTTGCTATGCCACAAAGTTACAAAATTTAAGATCAGTTGCTATGTTCGACCTGTGCACTTTTGTTAATTTTTTATTTGTTTGTTTTAGATGGTGGACATAGTGAAGGAAGCTTCAGAATTCAATCTCCCCATTACAAGAGCTGATCGCAAATTGGTTGCTACGAACAATGGAGGATTGAAATACCCATCTGTTTTAGTTTTTCGTCCCGAGTGGAATGTTAAACAAGCAGAATCAACGAAGAATAGATTTGTCTATCCTTCTCTACCTGACATCCAGAAGCCTGAAAATGAAGAAGATATTGCTTTCATGAGTGTGCTATTTCTGAACTGTATCCATTTTCAAGTGACTTCAGTTGATGTCTTATCTGTTTGGTCTTCGGTCTTCCTTTTCAGGGACCAATCTTGATTTTTTCACTTGTCCAGGTTCTTGAACTTGGCCAGCTCATTAAAACAAAAAAGATTTCTTCTGTTGAGCTTACGGAAATTTTTCTCCGGAGACTGAAAAGGTATGATGCACCTTTTCTCCAGAGACTATACATTTACCTTCCAGGTAGAGCATTAGAAGCTCTCTCGCTAAAGTAGGGATATAGAGGGCTTAAAGATAATGTTTTAGACAAAGTTTCCTCTATGATCAAATCATGTTGCTATTGATATACCCACAGCCTGAAAGTTCTAAAAACTTTCA
This sequence comes from Heliosperma pusillum, assembly GCA_022085475.1. Taxonomy (NCBI): domain Eukaryota; kingdom Viridiplantae; phylum Streptophyta; class Magnoliopsida; order Caryophyllales; family Caryophyllaceae; genus Heliosperma; species Heliosperma pusillum. Next base: position 107,932 of record JAIUZE010070281.1, read on the forward strand.
TCTATGTCTAAGTATGAGGGTTTGATGTATGCAAGCTTGCTCTTATGATTGAAACTCATATACGTATCATTTTTGTTCCGTAAAATTTGAATCTTGGCCCTGATCTTACTACTGTAGGTACAATCATGTTCTCCAAGCTGTCATTACTATAACAGAAGAACTGGCGTACCAGCAGGCCAAAGAGGCTGATCAGCTGCTTTCTCAAGGAAACTATCTAGGTATTTGTGTATTTTTCCTTTTCCCCTGTAGATATTCTCTATGACGGTTCAGGTTAGCGGGTCTCAAATCATTTTGGGACTAAGATTTTGTTGTCTTATGTTTTATTTTGTCACTGTTGTCTTCTTTGAGGTATCTGGATATGCCGTAAACTTATCTAGTTGGAAAAGAAGTACCTTGGAGATAGTTTTGTCATTTCTGTGTCTCATAGAATTAATGGAAATATTTTAGCTTTAGGAATCAACTTTCTGGTCTCTTGGGTCATTCTTAAGCATGGGTACTGAATGACTGATTTATTTTCCTTCAATTGTTTTTGAGGGACTCCTGTTCCAGAAATGCGAGGAATATAAACTCCGCTCTCCTTTCTAAAAGTGTAATTCGCCTTATCTGTACATATTGTTTAGATGATATCTCCGTATATATGTCTTCAGGTCCGCTCCATGGTATCCCGTATGGATTAAAAGATATAATTTCAGTGCCCCACTATAAGACAACATGGGGCTCTGGCATCTTCAAAGATCGAGTACTTGATATCGAAGCTTGGGTCTATAAAAGGTACTCGAGATATAAGGGTGCCTTCAAATAAACATTTATTTATGTTACCTTCACTGTGCAATTACAGTATTTCATGCAACTGTTAACAATTCGTATTTAATTTTAATAAGATGGGCTATGTCATGTGTGTGTAAGGTTGAAGTCCACCGGTGCAGTTCTTGTTGCGAAGCTTGTTAGCGGATCACTGGCCTATGATGACATCTGGTTTGGGGGCAGAACAAGAAATCCATGGAATATAGAGGAGTTTTCTACTGGCTCATCTGCTGGACCTGCAGCTTGCACTTCTGCAGGTGTTTCTTCACCTTCAAAACGACTAAAAAATTTTCAATAATGGTCTTTCGGAAACAAGCTCTCCCTATTTTTACGGGGTAAAAGGCTGCATACAATCCGGCCTTCCTTGCACCATTATTTGCGAGAATCCCTTTCATTTCGAATGGGATCCAAAGACTGGTGCTCTCCCTTATTTATGAGTCCCTAAATGGTTGCCTCTTCTTATAATTGTGAAACAACAAGACAACCATCTAGTGCATTTTTCATTTTGGGTCATCTAGAGTCAACCTATCTTTGTTGTGAACCTAGGGGTAAGGTGGAATACATCTAATCCCCCTAACCCCGTTTTTTGCGGGAACCCGTGAGGTCCTGGCGTTAGGTTGGTTTTGTTGTCTTCAACTAAAGTCCAGCCGGCACGCTTTTTATAGTGAACACAGCTAGAGGGTAGATGCTTTTCCTGATGCAGTATCTCTTCTTTGGTGATAGGCATGGTGCCATTTGCAATCGGATCAGAAACTGCAGGGTCTATTACCTATCCTTCTGCTCGATGTGGTGTAACAGCTTTACGCCCAACTTTTGGCACTGTTGGACGCACAGGTGTAATGAGCATATCAGAAAGCTTGGTAAGACTTCAATATGTGCTCGTGTAGTCATGCTCGTGCAATATTGCCTCTTGTGCCTGTCCATCTTACTCTCATTTAGCAAAAAAAGGTGGAGCCTAATAGCTGTGTATTACACAGGATAAGCTGGGTCCTTTCTGCAGAACTGCTGCCGATTGTGCTGTCATTCTGGATAATATTCGTGGGAAGGACCCAGATGATCTGTCTTCACAAGATATGCCGTTTGCTGATCCTTTCCATGTCGACCTTACAAAGCTTACAGTTGGATATCTTGATGATGCTGAAATGGAGGTAACAGATAACTCTAAAGTTGTTTTTTCTGTTCAAGTAGGACAAAAAAATGATGTGCAACTGCTGAAGAATTTAAGAACTCGTTTACTAGTCTTTTTTCTCTTGCCTTCCAACCATGTCTGTATGCCGATTCCAGGTGGTTAAGATTCTTGCATCTAAGGGTGTTAACATGGTTCCTTTCAAGCTAAATTATACAGTCGACTCAGTTCAAGGAGTCTTGAACTTCACAATGGATGTGGATATGTTATCTCACTTCGACGAGTGGCAGCGCTCTGGCCAGGACGATTCTTACGAAGCACAGGATCAATGGCCATATGAACTGCATAGGGCAAGAGTCATTACAGCTGTAGATTATTTGCAGGTTGGTCATTTCTGATGGTAATGTAGACACTTGTTTCCTTTTCATGCTTATTCAATAATCAACTTTTTTGTTAGCGGATTTGTAGTAGTTGTATATCATCGTAGTTTGACTAATGATCAACTATGAGAGAATCTTAGATTCCTCTCTGGAGAAATTACGAGTTAAAGAGTTGGAACTGTACCTCAGGAAGAATCGCTCAAGGACTAAAAGGGAAAAACCCTAATTGAATGTCTTGATGATTTTCAGGCTCAGAGGGCAAGGGGAAGATTAATTCAAGAAGTTCAAAAAAGTTTTTCAGTAGATGCCTTTATTGGTAATGCAACTGATTGGGAAAAGGTTTGCATGGGAAACCTTGTTGGCATGCCGGTAATTGTCGTACCTGCTGGTTTTGCCCAAATTGATAACCCACCTTCCGGAGGTACTCGAAGGAGAAAGACGATAACAACTGGCATTTATGCTCCCCCTCACAATGATCACATAGTATGCCTCTGTTAAGCAAGTTTTTTTTTTTTTTGGTTTACAAAATCTAGTTTAGTCCTCATTTGAGATGGACCTTAGGTTTGCACATTGTTGATACGATACATGCTTGATTGTACTGTTAAGTGCCTCTTTTTATGCTTCTTTACCTTTTGCAGGCCTTGGCACTGGCGATGGCATACCAGTCAGTAACCGATCATCACAAACAGCGTCCACCCATTGACGATCTTGGGCCCAGCGACTCGATTTCAAATACACCAAATTCAACATATCCGCCAAGACAGTTGCGAAGTTAACTTGTTTACTGCAATTATCTTCCCTCTGGCCTGAAAATCTCAAAATGTAATTGCCGTTGGAAGGCTGTGAAGGATATGATGTTAATCACTGGTGAATCTTGGGATAACAATTAGGTTTTCGGAAGGCCAAGATTTGTATTTCTGACCTTGTGTTTAAAATTAATGCACAACAACGCCAATTGTTAGTTTATTTACTAAATATTGTATAGATGTAGACGGCCAGCGTTGTCAGGCCTCCTCTCAGCTATGCAGGGTCATGCTGCTTACAGTACTGGTTTACTGGTGAGGGTCAGTTTTGAAGGGTTCAATATATGGAAGGGCTGGTGAGGGTTCACTATATGCCACTTTGAAATCACAAATGCCGTTAATTTTTTTACGGAATTACTTTTTTCACCTACGAATTTTACTCTTTTACGTACATTTTTCCATTAACTTTCCATATCATACACTTTTTCTAGACAAATAAGTCTTATACAGTATGTTATTTTTCTTTTTTTCCCCTAAAATCGAATCTTATTGTTCTAGAAACTTGGATAATGATATAATTCTCCAATTAGTGAAGTATAATATTGTTCTTTATCAGTTATTAATATGTTTTGTTAAAATTATTAGGGTTTACCAATTAGTGAAATTGATACGTTCACTTGTTTATCAATTATTATCAATTAGGGTTTATTGTTGGTGGAAGCCTGGGAAGGCGTGGTTAGTGTAGTGGACTAGTGGGCGATGGTTCCGGGTAACGCGTGGTGGTACTGAGTCGTCCGTAGTGAATTTTTGTGGTGTGTGACGGTGCTACGTTGGTGAGGTTACATTGATAGTTAGTACTCCATTGTATATGTCTAAAATAACAAAAAAAAAATTAAATATGTGAATAATCATTATAGCCGAATTGTACGACAATAAGATTGTTGATGATATTGGCCTTTATCATTATAGGCTTATAGCTGCATGACCATTGTAGCTGCACTAGATGACAAATGACGAGAAGTTAATTTTGTGGGTGTCTGGGCATTTGTACCTTTCGTACATCAGCAATTTCAGTGAGGGGGAGAGTGCGGGAGATGGGATTCCGGACTAGGGTAGCCAGAGAAGAGGATGGTGGTTGCCGAAGGGTGGGTTGTCCAATGTCATATGGCAGGTTGCCGAGGTGAAGGAAGGGAGATAAAATAAAACAAAAATCAATTTATTGGGGGAGCCAAAAAAGTGACAAGGGTAAATTTGTAAAAGGCGTATGTGAAAGGGTAAAATCCGTATGTGAATAATGACGTCCCTTTTTTTAATGCCACTCATTTTTGTGTTATAGTGAAAGTATAAATGTATAATGCACTTAAACTTATCTTATATTGTTGTGCCATTAACAAAAAGTGTAGTGACAATATCATTTTCTATGAAGGGTAAGAAGGTAGTGTAGTGTTACACCCCGGCACGAAAACTTAAGCGAATAATGCACTTCCCTATTTAATTTTTAACAAGGAATGTTTTTTGGTGTCACGCTCAGTCTCATAATGTTCAATTAATGTTCATACGAAGCATCAATTTATCCTAAATGGAACAAATATGGCAAGTAGTTGTTAGGTATATGAGATTATGAGGACTAATAACTAATTCAAATTCAAATAGAAAAATAGAGGCTCATCTACTCCTAGCCGGATCAAGAAGATAAACATTTAGACCTCGTACAAATAGTGGACTGTCGAGTTACATTCATCTTCGGTACAACTCCATACAGGCGAAAGACTAAAGATCGCATTTGGGAATTTGGGCCTTCAAATATATTAATCCAGAAAAGAAAAAACAAATAATCCAAAAATACATTTCGTGAAAAATCTCAAAAGATTGACCCGAAAACTACAACAATCCGGTAAAATTACTGTTAGATCCTCATTTACACTCCTACAAACAACTGAATTACGTCCTCGAGCATTACTCAAAATTTAAATTATCTTGCAAGTAGGCACCTCAGGAAGTTTTTGAAGATCACAGTGCTAAACAAGGGCAAGGCGCACAAACCTGCCTCTTGTCATCTATAGTTCTCAGTCACGCCTTGTTCTCCTACGAGGAGCAGCGGCTTCTTCCTTCTCGTTTTCACCTTCCTTATCCTCGGAGGCTGAACTCTCTGGAGCAGCTGATTGCGCTGCTTGAGGGGCTGGTGCTGGGGCCGCCTATACATAGCCAAAAATACTATTAAGGCAAATGGTACAAAAATGAAAAATAATGCAACTTATGTGAATAGATAAAAGAATTACAATACAGAGTAATCCTGCACCTAAAATGGAAATTAGGAAGTTCATTCATCAACAGAGAATTATGAATCTAAAATGTTGGCAAGGATGTGGTACACTTACAGGTTTCTTGCCGCCAAAAAGAATCTTGTAAACAAGACTAATAAGGACAACTGCTATAGAAACGAGGACACCGATGGTGATATTGGGTTGTGTCTCGGCCTTCTCAATAAGTTCCTGCAGGGAAAAAAGGGGTAAATTTACCATGGAAAAGCATAATTGAGAGCAAGGAGAACTATTCTCAACAAAATAAGAATTAGGTATCAGAAAGTTACTAACAAGGAGTTTAGGCTTGTATGCTTCCAAGAATGGGACATCCGCAACCTTATAGAGGAGGTCAAAGACAGTTTTCTGAAATAGAGAACACAAAGAATCAATATACAAATCACAATGGACAAATAAGACCGGAAATATAGTCACTTGTGAGTCTAGTATGAGACATCTCACATGTAACACCAACCCAAATCATTATGTATCCATTGTTTAATTATAGATTTATAGGATTAATGGGTTCATGTCACATGTAAAGCCGTCTCATATGCAAGTGTTTTGTTATATTCAAAAACAATATGGTGCTTACCTTGATGCCTGTCAAACCTTCTGCTGATTGAGCAGCAGCCTCCTCAGCCTTCTGCTTCTCCTTCTCCGCGTCAAACTTTGGCTTCCATTGGGTTTCCCTGTATGACTCGGCGGTCTTCTCATCACCAGCAATTAAGATATTATCGAATAATATGCCATCATTCATGGTCCAGATCTCAATACCCACAGCAGCAATAGGCTCGAAGTTGGGAGATGAAAGCTCAAAGTAGTTAGGGTTGGGAATCTCTTGTGGCTTCCAAATTCCCTTATAAGCTGGGTTGTCGATCAATGGTGCGTGCCATTTCCCCTTGTAAGCTGGGTTTCTCTTCATTGGCCTCTTCCATTCACCACAACCGGGTGCTTCGACACACAGTGGGTTAGCAATCTTTGGTGCCTCCCATTCACCATCTTCTTCGTCATCCCAATCCTCAGGCTTTGATGCTTCCGGGTCATCAATGTCTTCTACCTCGTCATCTAACCACCCTTCGGGTTTAGTAGCCTCCTCATCTTCAATCTCCATTGGTGCATCCTCATCCCAATCATCAGGTTTTGTTGCCTCGGGGTCAGGAATCTTTTCTCTCTCATCCCAATCCTCGGGTTTCTTGTCCTCTGGGTCAGGAATTGTCTTTGATGGGATAATAGCGGGTTCAAAATCGTCACCGGTTAATAAGTTAGCCTTCTTCTTCTCTTCACCATCAACCAGGATGCTGACCCCATTGTCAGGTGTCAAAATGGCAGTATACACATGGCTCAATTTATCAGACGGCACAGATGGTGGAAACTTAAGATGGTGCTCAACGTATTCACCGCTGTTTGGGTTCTTGTGCTTGAGGATAAAATGAACCTTGTTTGTCGATCCACATTTATCAGGTCCAAACATAATAGAGTAAGGTGATTCATTATCAAACTCCTTTGATACCCATCCAGCCTCTTGGGGACGGAGATATTTCAGGTAAGCTCCTCCACATTCCAAACCGTTCTGGAAACGAGTTTCAAATTGGAGAACAACAGTTTTCTCCTTCAAGTCCACGGGAGTCTCAAGTTCTTTCACGATGGCATACTTTCTTGCCTTCTCGCTGACAAGAAGCCCATAATCATCATGGCCTTCACTCTTTTCATGCTTCCACACACCTATATACAAAAGCCGAATATTGTTGTCGTTATTTACCAGCCACAGCAGTAATCAGACATCAAGTAACTAATGCTATACATACACAAATATCCAAGCTACACTACATCAAGGACCGCGCACTACAATTTCAGCTGCACTTGTTGCATTTATAACTAGACCTTCATCAAACTAAAAGTGGCAATCTTCTTTTACAAAATTGGGATCAAACACACGAAAAGTAAAAAACACAACTTATCATGAAAGAAGGGAGAAAAAGTACAAGGAGGCGCTATTAGATTGGAAAGTAACCGCATCTTTTAAGGTTGTAAAAGAAGTAACGAAAGTCACAATCTCATAAAGAGTTGATATTTACCCATAGAAATCTCAAAGTTACAAAATACTCCTTCCGTCTCGATCAATTGCTATCTATTTCTATTTCTATTTTTGTCAAGTTTTACCAAAGTGGGCAAGTGGACATGTGATAGAAATCTTTAATTTATCATTATTGTTCTCTCCTTTTTGTCATTTCTTTGTTCCAAAATAAATAGATAACAAATGATGAGACGGAAGAAGTACTTCGTAATATAACTGTGAAGATCAAAATTTCTACTTGTAGAACAAGTTAAAATATAAAAACTAATCCCGAACTATCAGTTTATATTAAAGCATAGATTAGGCCATAACCATGTGTCACGTCCTTACTTCTTTGAGAGCGAAGTGTGGGGCGTGACACATGGCACTCCTTCATGATATCGCTCTGAACTCCCAAATTAAACCAGTGATTTAACATCCTAATACAAACTTAATACACATCGTATCTGACCATCATAACATCTCACTCAAATGCAACAACCAGCAACTATCTCTCATCTAAAATGAATCATTTCACCGCCACTTAACCATTTAGATCTAAATAGGCAGTGTTACTACTACAATTATTAAACATCATATTCACATATACTCCTTCCGTCCCGGTCATATGTTTACCTTGTTTTTGGCACAAAGATTAAGAAGAAGGGAAAGACCATTTGTGGTTAGTAACTCATCCGAAACATGTCTAATATAGAAACGTAAACAAATGAATGAGACGCCTAAAAATAGAAATCGTAAACCAATAACCGAGGCTGAGGGAGTAATAATTTTACATTAATAACAACGTCAAAAACTTAAACATACAAGATCTATAACACTAAAACAAACTACTGTGTATAAAAGAGAGAAAAATTACCGTTGTAATCAGATTTCTGAGAAACTATCCAACGTCCATCGAACGACTCATCAAATGATTCGTACAAGATCTGCTTTCATCAATGAAAAACTCGATTAATCATATTATATAGAGTATTTCGAAATCAAAACAAAATCGCATACAACTCTAACAAATACATGTAGATTACTATAAAACACTAAGAAATGCTCGAAATTAAATTTGATGCATTATTTCATACAAGATCTGCTTTCATTAATCACTTAAAAAAACCTCGAATAAATCAATCAAGTATTAAAAATATACATCGAAATCAAATTTGATGCATTGATTTATAAAAGATCTACTTCAATCAATCAACAAATAAGTCGAATAAATACATCAAAATTAAAATACAATTGCATATACAAGCAAAATGTTAGCGAGTATCATATTAAGAAACAATTAATAACTAATATAAAATCAGAAACAAAATCATCGAAAATCATTAAAAGATATAAAAAATAAACTTACGGGATCAGAAGCGTAGAGATTAACAGCGAAGAAAGCAGTAAGTAAGAAGGAGAGAAATAGAAGGTTGGAGCTTCTTCGAGTCTCCATTAATGGAAGCTTGAAGAAAAACTATGGAGGATTGCGTGAATTTGAGAGCTGAAGTGTTGGAGGTTTTGTTGTTGTGTTGTGTTGTCTGAGGATTTGCGATATAAGTGCATCTCTTATGAAGAAAAGTCTGTGTTGATGAAGTGTGTCATCAGCCAATTATGCTATGACACGTGGTCATTGACCAATTGAATGTGGCCATGTCAGCGCTTTCTACGTACCGTGAGTTGGGTTTATGGGTCTTGTTTATTTAGGTTAGTTGCCTACTTAGGATCCACTTTCTTCATTATGTTTTCCTTTTTTTAGAAAAACAATTATCCTAGGACTAGTACTTAGTTAGTTGTGACTTACTAACCTCACCGATTTTCATTTTCATTTGTGACGGAGTTACCCGTCGTAAATTAAAGATGAGTCAAACCCTTCTCACAAAGAGCAAGTAGAGAGCAAGTGGGGAGTAAGTGATGTGCAAATTGAGCCCTTTACTTAGCCCCGCTTGCTCTTTTTGTTATTCTAGTCCTGACAAGTTTTTATGGGGAACACATCATTTAGTCGTCTCAGGGGGTTCATCAGGGTGATCCTTTGGATCCTCTACTCGTTGCTTTGGTGCTACATCCTTTAGTTTGTAAGATTCTAGACTCTTGTGATTTGTGTCTGCAAGCTTGTTACTTGGATGCTGGCATTATTGTTAGTAATACCCTGATTGTGGGCAAGGTTTTGGAGGACGACCCTCGAATCGGGGCTTCATCTTAATGTTAATAAAACCGAGATTTTTTGGCATAAGGAAGATCCCATAAGCAGGTCCTGGTTTTGGTGTCTAGCAATGGCAGCTTGCCACCTTCCCTTTTCTGGCCTACTTTATGCTTTTCTGGCCTCTCGATTACACTCTGCTATATTGCAGGCTAAGTTCTTCTGTCATTTTGGTATCACTGCACGGCTGCGCCTAGACTTACTTTTGAGGATGCCTGCATGGGTTTTAAGGAGGTTACGGGTCTCATTGCTAATTAGGCTTGAGTGTGGTACTCCTTGTGTAATATGTAATATCAAATTGCATAAGTGTGACATTAATTTCTTGATACTTTTACGCGTTCTTTTGATAAAGTACACGAGGAAATGCGATTCTTTTTGTTCAAATAAGCCTTACATGGCCAAAAAGACTTGATTTTATACCCTTATTATTGAGTTCTTTAGGTTTAGCCCGTTTTGAGCCTTTGTAGTCTTTTTTATATAACATTTAATAGCCACATTCCTAGAATTTGCCTACTTTATCGGGACAACCGCGTTTGCTTGTTTTTCATGTCCACTTGTCTACTATGGTGGGGTTGGGACTTCAAAATGTCATTTAGGTGTGGCAAGTTTATTGTTAGCAATTGTGTCAATCATTACCTTTGTTGAGGAAAAAAAAGTTATATAAAGCGAAGAAAAAATGAATGAAAATGAAAAGATAAAAACAGAAAATCGAGGAAAAAAAATAGAAAAAAAAAAACTAAGTTGCTTCATTTTGATTGGTTAAGGGATAATGAAAAGGAATTTGCTAGAGCCTAATGCAATTTTAGAGAGTAATACCAATGCTTCTCTTATGTTGTCAAAGTTTAAGATGATTTCTCTAGTCGGGTATCTGATTGTGTTTGATTTTGTAGAATTGGTTTGGTTAGTGTCGCTGCGACTACCGGTCTTAGCCCCACATTCTCATACGTGCCTTGCCACAACCCACTTCTATAGATGCACCCATTAGCCTCCCTTATTGCCCTTGATACATGTACTTTATTGCGAATGCGTAATAATTGGGAAAATTATTATTGCATTAGAACGCATGCTGACGAGCTTATTTTCGGGGTCGTTAATTCCGGAAACTAGCTATGCCAAATAACAATTTATAAAACCAAATCTAGACTCAAACTATCCTAAGTAAAGGGTAGTAAGGGTAAGACAAGGATCGAACCCAAGAGAAGGCGGTGAATGCTAATAATCTAATCTAGACTCTTGCTAAAAACCGATTAAACAAATTAATAAATCTAACCACAAATTAAACACTAATTGAAACAAAGACTAGAATTACTTACAAACTATGATATTCACAATGGTAAACATGTAGATAACAAATAGGGAGAAAGTTTTTCATGAGAAAAGATTATCAATCCTAGAATCACCAATAACAACTAAATAATCAAAGATTCAAATAAGGAAAAACAACTTAGTGCAATTATCCCAAGTTCCCCCACAATTAACAAAGTAAAGATCTCTCCTTTCCTCCCTTCTCTATTTATCTATTGCAAACTTCAAAGAATTAGCCACCATGAATTAAACCATCCATAAATGACCCAATACAACTAAACCCATACTTATTAAACCATAAGCATAAATAAAGATGCAAGCTTTAAGCACAAAACCAAAGAAGCATGCTAGATTCATGAACTAAAACATTAAACCATGTTCTAAATACATAATAACCCAAATTCCACTCAAAAGATTCTAACTTTTAAACCAAAGTTACAATCTTTCAAGTTGCATCAACAAATATCAAGACAAATCAACCAAATTCATCAAGACAATGCAATTTAATCAAACAAACAATTACTAAGATGGTTGGTCTTAACAACAATTCATTCAATAATGAAAATCAAACAAAGGAAGATGAAATTAAATAGAGAAGGAAGGATTAAAAAGTCTTACAATGCTAAAAGGGAAGAACTTGTTCAAATTACACTAAGCAAAAGGAGATTAGCTACCCATAGTCTTCATAATACAACCAATTTCTAAGGAAAAACCCATTACAAAAGCCAAACTTGAAGAACAAAAAGAGAGAAATGCTAAGGAAAATATGATGTTGTATGGTGAATGCTTCATGCCTTTGTCTCTCTTCAGAAATCTTCTTTTATACCCTTGGTCCGCAAACCTAGGGGCCTTGAAATATGGGCTTCCAAAAGACAAGACGAGAAAATGAGAAAAACCCGTGCTGAGAGATGACGCAGGCTGCGTCCTACGACGCAGGCTGCGTCATGCTGACGAGGCTGCGTCCTACGACGCAGGCTGCGTCGAACGCTGCCAGATTTTCTTCTTTGCTTTCCTTCTTGACTTTCGTTGACCCCATGGATATTGACCCCGCCTTGACTTCCATTGACCCATTGGGCTTTGTCTTCAAACCTTGGTGATTCATTGTTAGCCCACTTCAAGTTCCGGGTTTTTGGGTCTCGGGTTTTCGGGTTTGACTTTTATTGACTTTCGGGATTTGACTCTTAAATTTGACTTAAAATACTAAATACTAACACTATTACAAAAACTAAAATTAACATAAAACAAAGCTAATGACCCGTAAAAAGTAGAACGAAAGACTCTAAAAGTTACTACTAGACACGACATTATTTGACGTTGTCACATGCATGTTTCATAAGTTGAGTGAGTTTTTCTATTTCTTTTTATCTTTACATACAAAACTCACCTTTCAAATATTTATGAGTGCGTAAGTGAATCCGGGAGAATCCGACTAACTTGTCTTGCAAGGTCAAAAGGTAATTGGTTTTGTCGAATACGGTATCATGTAACATCTCGTGATTTGAGCTGCGTTTTCTATATCCTGTGTCGATGAATTCTTTTTGTTGGTAAATTTTTCTCATAACTTTGTTGTAGATATGGATGACTTGTAATACTCTGTATTTTTGAGTACCTTGTACTCGGTCGCGTAAGGGTCACTCGACTGAGTGGGATGTGTACTCGGCCGAGTAGGGTGTATTCGACCGAGTGAGGTTGGTGTGCCAGTTAGGCAGCGTTCTGCCTAAGTGGCACTCAGTCGAGTATGGTGAGTATTCAACCGAATGCAGTGTACTCGGTCGAGTGACTTTTGTACTCGACCAAGTGATCGGTCTGACCGGATTTATCGGGCGGTTTTGATTAAAGATAATTAAGAGGTATAAAAGGATTGTTGTCAGTTAATCAGTCATTATCAAACTCTAATCTCTTCCAAACCCTCTTAATCATCTTGAATCGTTTCAAGGCTCGGTGCATCGATCGCTATTGCGTCGGATTCCTTCTCTTGTGTAGATTTTGTTGCAAGTAATCTTGTCTATGTTATGGTGATTGTGGGTAGTTTTGTTTAAATCCTAATTTTTATTGGGGGATGGGGATTTTAATAGTTATTGATATAAATACTGATTGATTGATTAGGAGGAGATTTTATAAGAGGAAAGAGTTTGATTGTGCTGTGCTTATTGCGGATTTGCTTACAAAGTAGGATTTCCTACTCAGTATTTTATATGTTAATATTTGTCATGAGTTGCGTGACTTGTTGATGATGGTATTGGTTATTATTGTGATGATGATGATGGTTACTATGGTGATGATGATGGTATTTGGGTTGGAATTGGAGTGTGATACTTGGTTACTATTTGGTGGTCCGCCGGGAGACGGATCACACCCCAAGTTCGCCTTTCGTAGCTCTCCCGCTGCGAGAGGGACGTGCACATTAATGTTCTGGGAATCTCGCTGCGGTGAGATTGAATTTCGATGCCCAGTGTTGCGGTCTGTGATCAATATGTGGTTTTGCAGGTCAGGGTGGTAGGTTGATGCTTCTGAGGTGACCGCTGTGGTGGGCCTCCGGTTTCTGTTACTGGGATGATTACTTTGTTGGCTTGTACATTGATCGGCTTTTGGTGATCCATTGGGTTATGATGAGCAGGTATTCAACAGGTATTTCGATGATCTTGTGTTGGGGAGTTGATGGGATTGCCGCTTCCGCATTGATGATTAGTGTCTTAGACATTACATTCATTTTCTTTATTTTATCAGATAGACTATTGTTACGACGATGTGTCGTTTGGATTTGGAATGGTGTAACTTGATTTATACATTTGATTTAATAAGTATGTTCTTTCATGGTCTATTTGATATATCGGGCAACCGAGATGGTAGCATCCTAGTGTACTAGGGAGGTCTTGTAAGGATCTTTGGTATATGGGGGTGTTACATGACTCGAGATTTGTATATGCATTAACATTAGCTATGAGATTATTCATTTCACCATTTGTATGTTTGTCTTTGTATAGTGATTAGTGTTTTGCTCGAGGACAATCATTTATTGCCTATTTGTATATGCATTAACATTAGCTCGATCGAGCATGAGGTTAGCCCGACTCGATCAAGCAAGAGTGAAACTGCTCGATCAAGCATCCTGCAGAAACATCTTATTTCTTCGTTTGTTCTTCATTTCATATCCAAACTCTCAATTCTTGTGCAAAGCCTTATAGGATTTCGTCTTGCTGACTCCGCTATGCTCAATTCCAACTCAAAAAGCTCCAAATGTATCCAATATGCATCAAAACATATTAAAACGGAAGAATCGACATTCTAACTAAATAGCATAGAAATAGGCAATATAAATGGCGGGAAATCGACTTTAACATATCTATGGGAGGCTTAAAACATGCATATAAATAGTAGTCATCAAACCCTCCCAATGATGAAATGAATAATTTCACCCGATTTTCGTACAATTATACTACCAAAACAAACAAAACTCTAGTACCATGTAGGCAGGTACCCTCTTGATATGTCTAAATGTAGTTGCGACCTAGTTTTTCATCTCTTTTTTTTATATTGAGTGTAGTTGCCATAGTCCTTATAGTCTGCTACATCTACTTCGTCCTAGACCCTCAAAAGCCAACGGTCACCCTCGAAAATGCCTCGGTCACCGGTTTCAATCTAACACCCGATGGTCACCTCACCTCTTTTTTCGGCATCATGTTCAAGGCTAACAATCCAAGCCGTAAGACAAAGTTAGAATATTTGGGAGTCCAAGTGGCAATTTTTAAGGACGAGCAAATATTGGGCGAAGATGCCTTGGACAACTTTGATCAGCCCAAACGGACCGCGACCATGTTAAGGTCCGAGCTCTTTGCGCTTAAAGTGTTGTTAGACAAGGGACCTAGGTTCAATTTAGAGTTCGAGAGTGGTATGAGATATGTTTATTCTGATGTTATTTTGATATCTACTTTGAATAGGTATAATCTTGTGGTTACTTGTAGAGTTGTAGTCATGTTGGTGCTAATATTACTGTTTCTAATTCCTTAGTTGCTTCATCTCCTGCTAATAATAATAATAATAATACTAAGTAGAAATTTTAAAGCATTAATTGTACCGTGTATACCTATAGTAAGGATATATAGTTACTGATTAATTCGAGTTACTGCGGAATCTTTGATGTCTTATGTTGTTATAATTATTCTTGACATAAAATGTATAAACTGGGATCAAGAATGTTGGTTTTTAGTCGATTGTTGGCTCCTTTATTTTGTTTTTGATTTTTTTAACGTGGTTGCCATGAAATCACTTATGAGAAAATAGTTCTATGTCACATTGTCCCAGCGCCCAAGGGCCAAGGGTATACGAAACAATATTTTAGACCATGTACAATAGAAAGAATTTACCCTTTTCTTAACACTCTCTTTTATTTCACATGAGGTCATTTATATTGTGAAATATACATGGATCATTCTTCAGTAAGAGGAAGAACAATACTTCTTCGAGAATTAGAGATATGAGAGCTTTGAAGAAAAAGTATTACACATCAGATGTGTTACCGCATACCCTTTTAGTTTTTGAATTTACATATTTTTTTTTCGAGTATTTACACTTTACAAGTTATATAATACTCCCTCCTAGTCGGTCATTTATTCCCTCTTTCCTTATTGGGTAAGTCGGGTTTTCTTCCCTCTTTCTCTTTTTGGATGTGAGGTTGTGTGTTTTGTGTGGTCTAAATTCATTTGTATGTGGGGTAATGTGTTTTGTGTGGTCCAAATTCATTTCCTTAATTTTTGTGTAAAAGGGAAAGGGGAAGAAATGAGTGACTAGCAGGGAGTAATTTTTTGATGGAAAAACTCAAATTCTTTTGAGCAATGTATAGTTTTTGAGCAATATTATATTCTTTAGCTTAATACCGTATATAATTGAACATTTTTAACAATTTTATAGTATAAACTCAAAATCTTTAAAATAAAACTCAAAAAAAATTATTATAAAATTCAGAAAGTATATAATCAAATGTAATAGTTGACGTATATACCACGGTCCACGGCCGACGTCGTTTACTGAATCACTGTAACAAAATCAAACCTTTGTAAGCTCTAAATACTCCGTAACATTTCTCAATTTCTTGGATTCAAATTCCGAAATTCCTATAAAAATCAACAAGAATGGGAGGAGGCACAAAAGCGCGCGCTAAAGAACGCCGTGAAAAACGCCTTGAAGAAATCTCTCTTCTCCGTACCATTCCTTACTCCCATCATCAACGGTATTTTACTATTTCTCCCTTTTTTCCCCTAAAATTCTTCAATCATCATAACTCTTATGTTTATTTTTTTTCATTTGATTGATTACATAGTACAGTAATAATAAAGTTTATAGTAGTATGTTATTCACTATAAGTTTACCATTATATCTTCTCATAATTTCATATAAGAACAACACTAATATTTGGGAGAGACGGTCTTTTTTCGTAACCCTTTTTTTTTATATCGTTGATCGTGAGTTAGTGACCCAAATGACTCTAATTTGTGCCTATTTACATGATTAGCCTACTCATGATTAATCATGATTTGTACTCCCTCCGTCCCAGGAAAGAGGGGGAGACCATTTGTGATAGCGGTTAATGGATGACAAACGAACGATAATAGTTCATCTCTCGGTCAATTGTTGTCAATTCAATATTAGGAAGATTTTCTATGAACAATTTGACCCCCAATGACACTATTGTCCACTTGTCATCCCCTAAGTATAACCACAAATGATCCTCACCTCTTTCCTTGGTCTTTGTGCCAAAATGAAAGGACAACAATTAACAATTGACCGGGACGGAGGGAGTAAGGCCCTGTTCTTTTCGGCTGAAACTGAGCTGAACTGAACTGAACTGAAGTTAATAGAGCTGAACTGAACTTAATGGAGCTGAACTGAACTGAACTGAAGTAAGAGTTAATTTATGAAGAGAGGAGCTGAACTGAACTGAACTTAATGGAGCTGAACTGAACTGAACTAAACTGAATAGAGCTGAACTGAACTGAAATGAGCTGAAAATAAGTCAGAAAGAACAGGGCCTAAATGTAGATCATATAATTACCCATTATAGAAGCATTCATGATATGGAAAAGGTAAATAAATGAACGAGCCATTTAAAAATGAAATAGGTCCTTATTTTATTATATATAGGACTATTTTCTCAATAAGTTTATTGAGAAAGCGTCTATGAGGAGATTTTCTGTAATAAGAATAAGTGTTTTGAATTTCACAGTTAGAAATATGGTCTCATGACAAGCTTATTGTGAGACCTCTGACATAATAGGCACTCCTCCGTCCATTAGTTCTTGCTTATTACTGGGGCAAAGGCAATCGTTTTTTATTCCATATCTTTCTCTTTCTTTTTGATTTCTTTCTAGTGTGTTAGTATATATTATGCCTCACATTTATCGATATGAGACAGTTTAATAGGAGACTTACTTCCAGCTAGTTAATTTTGGATGTAAATGTAGTATGGATTAGGTGAATTTTTTCAAGTTTGTCATCAAAGGTGAATTGGCGCTTCATTGTATGGACAATAGTTGTACTCTATATACAACATCGTACCAAAGGAAAGCGGAAAGAACATGGATCATTTAGCCCTGGTGTGATAAAGACTAACCCCTTGTTTGGACGGAAGAATCTGATGGGATAGGAAGGGGAGGAGGATACTTTCCGTTGTTTGGATAATACGCGGTTTGAAGGGATTAGAAGGGAGGGAAAAATAGAGGCAAACATTTTTTTCTGTCCAAGTGAAGCCAAAATCATTTTAAGATAGGAAAGATTTGGAGGAAAGCTCAATTGCCCATCTCCATCCCCTCCCTTGATCCTATCCAAACAAACAAAGTGTAAAACTTTTGAAGTTTGTCGGTTTTTTGTGTCTTGGTAGTTTTATGTGCCTCCTAATACACAAGTGTATGATGCCTGTTGTTTCTTTTCTTTCGAGTGTCATAGGTGGTGGACCTCTGAAACTATTGCAGTAGTGACTGGAGGTAACAGAGGTATTGGCTTTGAGATCAGCAAGCAACTTGCAGGTCACGGGGTGACAGTCGTACTTACATCAAGAGACGCTACTGTTGGCATTGAGGCTGTGAAGGTTCTACAGGAGGTTGGCCTTAGTGTTAAGTTCCATCAGTTGGATATTGTCGATCCTGCATCTATCAAGGAATTCGGTGACTGGCTTAACGATACCTATGGTGGTTTGGATATTTTGGTAAGATTGTCTATTGTTCTTTGTTTATGATAAATTCATTGTTTCTTTTCTAGATGTGTCTGTGAGTAAATTTCTCACTTATTTAAAATAATTTCTTTTTTGTGTGTTGGCTGTGCTCATTCTTGTTGTGACTCCCCTTTGTAACTCAAGATGCATTTATGATCTGACATCATAGTGTGCTCCGTATGTAGCATGACTAGGCATTCTGCTGTAAGATTTGCTGCCAGTTAAGGCTTCATAGAACTTAGACGATGAGGAGTATAAGGTGGTCCTTGTGATGTAAACGAAGTTATATGATGGCACACTTGTGATCAATGAGACAATGACCCATTATTTTTCTGTATACAGGTGAATAATGCAGGTGTTAACTTTAATTTTGGAGCAGAGAATTCTGTCGAACATGCGGAGCAGGTTATAAACACGAATTATTATGGTACAAAGCAAGTAACTGAAGCTATGATTCCTTTAATGAAGCCTTCTACCTCCGGATCTCGTATTGTTAATGTGAGCTCAAGACTTGGGAGATCGAATGGCAGAAGAAATGTAAATTCTAAACTCTAATTTAGTTGTTCTTATTGTCTTTTTGGACCAAATGCATCAGGCAGAATTTTCTTCTTAAAATTAGTTAGTCTTTATCTTATTGAAAATGATGCGCTTTTAAAAGGCTAAGAAAATATGTTAGAGCTCTCCGCAGCGGACTTATAGAATTAGCTGCATGAGACAAGCCCACAAGCAAGTGAGGTTCCATCATAAAACCAATTAGTATAAGAGCACGATGCTCTTGATCGAGGCTAATCGCCTTTGAGTTTGATTCTAGGCCTATGGATTCCTCAAAACACTCTTAAGATCCCGGTTTTAACCGGTGAGAATTTTTGATGGTGGAAACTCAAAATGGAACAATACATCAAAAGTATTGATTATCAATGTTGGAAAATCATTAAAGATGGACCACTCATTATTGAAGAAAATGACATGATGACGGGATTTTCTACGGTCAAACTTGAAAAGTATTATGATGAAAATGATTTTAAATTGGCCGAGAAAAATTCCAAAGCAATGACTATTCTTCAACGATGTGTTGGTGAGGAGGAAGTGAGTCGTATATCCAGTTGTACTACGGCCAAACAAATATGGGACATCCTTCAGCTTGCCCATGAGGGAGCCATACAAGTCAAGAAACAACGAATCGACTTACTCTTAAAAAATATGAGATGTTCCATATGTTGAAGGATGAGTCCATAAATAGCTTGTCTTCTCGCTTTTTTAACATAATTAATGAGTTTAAGAGTCTAGGAAGAGTTTTCGAGTCTAAGGACATCATTCGAAAAAATCTTCGCAGTCTTACCGCTAAGTGGTAACCAAAAGTCACCGCTATTGAAGAGGCTAGAGACCTCTAATTGCACATGAGTTAAATCTCGACGATGCTCCAAATGAGACCTCAAAGGGAAAGGGAAAGGGCTTGGTCTTAAGTCCACCTCAAGTGATGAGGAAGGAGAAGAGGAAGATGAATTTGCTATGTTTTCATGAAACCTGGTTGGAATGATCAATAGCCAAGGATTCGGAAAATTCAATGGAAAAAATGCTAGAAAACGCTTTCCTAAGAAACGACCTAATTCCGCTATGGGATGTTTTAAATGTGGTGACAAAGGTCATCTAATTAAAGAATGCCCAAAATGGAATGATATCAAATCTAAGGATAGAAGAGACACATCTAAAAAGGTACTTAAGCATAAGGCCATGTCTGCCTTTTGGGGCGTGTCCGACTCCGAGGACGATGAACCCATCGAGGAGTAACTAGAGGCTAAAATGTGTTTCACAAACAATCACAAAAACAAATCACATAAACTTGCTAAGGCCTAAGGGTGAGTCTCTTAGGTGTCTCATGGCCCATCCGGATGAATCCGATTCCGACTCCGACAATGAGGGCTTGGTGAGAGGCGGCTGCAATTGGTATTTGGATAGTGGATGTTCTTGTCACATGACGGGAGACAAAAGCCAATTTCTCTCACTTGACTACCACATGTTTAATGTACACCTACCTTATTAAAGACACTTGTCCCTCTTAACCTAAGCCATCTACCCTTCCCAACCAACACCCTTGTCCTCCCACCTTCCCATAAAATTTTACTCTTAAAACCCTTTTTTTTTTACCATGGTAAAAACTTCACTCAACACCACAATCCCCTTCAAACCTCTCAAAATGTCAAATCAATTTCCTTCATCCACTACTTCCTCAAATCCTCCATCTAGTGAACCAAAATCCACTATTGACGAATCATTCGAGCAACTCTTGAACAACCCAAATCTAACTCTTGAAAATCCGATTAGTCTTTCGTTAATCGTTCTGCTACCTCTCAAATAGATGGAGAACAATAGTCAACATATGGTGAACAAAACCAAGAGAGCGCCTTTTTGGAATGACGATTAGTCCTAATACCGTTAATAGATGGAGGACAATAGTCAGCATATGGTGAACAAACTCAATCGTGTCCATAGCCTTTTTGGAACCGACTCGAGTTTTCTTGCGAGCCATGGACACGATTGGGTCAAGGATGGGGTGAACAAAACCAAACCTGAGGCGGTTCCAAAAAGGCGCTCTCCTCCTCCGGCGGCTCCTCCGATCATATCACAATAGATGGAGGACAAAAGTCAGCATATGGTGAACAAAATCAAGAGTGCGCCTTTTTGGAATGACAATTAGTCGCAATACCGTTAATAGATGGAGGACAATAGTCAGCATCAAAACCAATCGTGTCCATAGCTTTTCTGGAACCGGCTCGGGTTTACTTGCGAGCCATGGACACAATAGGGTCAAGGATGGGTTCGGATGATTTGAGAGGTGACAGAACGTTAAACGGAGTAGGACTAATCAGATTTTTAAGAGTTGGATTTGAGTTGTTCGAGAGTTGCTCGAGTGATTCGGGGGTTTGAGGAAGTATTGGATGAAAGAGGTTGATTTGACATTTTGAGAAGTTTGAAGGGGATTGTGCTGTTGAGTGAAGTTTTACCATGGTAAAAAGGGGTGTTAAGAGAGTGAAATTTTATGGAAAGGTGAGGGGATAAGGGTGTCGTTTTGGAAGGGTAGTCGACTTAGATTAAGAGGGACAAGTGTCTTTAATAAGGTAAGTGTACATTAAACATGTGGTGGTCTTAGTCGGTTGAATTGTTATTAAATGCATAGGTGTGCTGAAATCGTTTAATATATCATAGCATGAGTACATTGGATGATTGGAATAAAGTAGAATGTTTCTTATATACCAATTCTTGTCAATCATGCAAGGGATTTAAATAGATATACACAAGAATCACATAAAATTAATTAGACCAATTTTTAAATGAAGTTTCTCAAATTGTTCTCTTGCTAGTGGTTTTGTATAAATATCCGCTATTTGGTCTTCGTTTTTGCAAAAACTAAGCTTAATATGGCATTTTTCTACATGATCATGAAGAAAGTGGCGACGAATCTCAATATGCTTAGTCCTAGAATGTTGAATGGGATTTTTGGAAATGTTTATGGCACTAGCATTATTACACAAAATGGGAATAGAATCATAAATCATACAAAAATCTTGAAGTTGTTGACGTACTCAAAGAAGTTGTGAGCAACAATGAGCGACATTTGGACGTGGATACCATAGGTGTGGGCTATGATTTAGCATCCCTCATCCCGAATTTTTTAAGCATTTCCGTGATATATTTTTGTTGATGAATTAGGATTCCTTCTTTAATTTGTTTAATTTGAAGTCCAAGAAAGAATCCTAGTTCACCCATCATGCTCATCTCGAATTCCGATTTCATTAATTCGGAAAAGTACACAAAGAAGCTCATTAGTTGCACCTAATATTAGTTGCACCTAATATAATGTCATCGACATATACTTGCACAACCAGTAGTCCATCGGACTGTGACTTTATGAACAAAGTATTTTCTCGGATCCTTTTCTAAACCCGTTTTCAAGTAGGAATTTTGACAATCCATCCTACTAAGCACGTGGTGCGTACTTTAAATCATAAAGAGCATTGTTCAACTTGAAAACGTGATTAGGAAAATCATTGTCCATAAAGCCCGGAGGTTGCTCAACAAAGACATCATTTTCCAAATAGCCATTTAGAAAAGCGGTTTTAACATTTATTTGGAAGAGTTTAATGCCCTTGTGAGCCGCAAAAGCTATGAGTAATCGTATGACCTCAAGTCTAGCTACGGGTGCATAGGTTTCATCATAGTCAATACCCTCTTGTTGGTTCTAACCTTGCACCACTAGTCTAGCCTTATTCCTTACGATTTCTCCGTAATCATCAAGCTTGTTGCGAAAGACCCACCTAGTACCAATGACGTTACAATTAGGTGGCCTAGGGACCAAGTGTCATACCTCATTTATCTTGAATTGATTGAGTTTTTCTTGCATTGCAATTACCCAATCAACATCAGTCAGAGCAACTGTTACATTGACAGGTTCGATTTGAGAGAGAAAAACATTGTGTGCACAAAAGTTGTTGAGGGAAGCTCTTGTTCTTACTCCAGATTTGATGTCACTTGTCAAATTTGACTGAGGGTGTGAACTTTGATATTTCAACTTGTTTGTCACAAATAAGGTTTCTTCCCCCTCAACAACAACAATGTTGGTGACTGTTGCTTCCTGGTCAGTTGACAGCTCTTCACTCTGGTTGTTCAACAATGTTGGTGACTATTGCTTCCATTCTTTAGTTAGATGACATTTGTCACCACATTTAAAACATTCCATAACGGAATTAGGTCGTTTCTTAGGAAAGCGTTTTCTAGCATTATTTTCATTGAATTTTCTAAATTCTTGGCAATTGACCATTCCAACAAGGTTTCTTGAAAACATAGCAAATTCATCTTCCTCTTCTCCTTCCTCATCACTTGAGGTGGACTAAAGAGCAAACCTTTTTCCCTTTGAGGTCTCACTTGGAGCATTGTCGAAATTTATCTCATGTGCAGTTAGATACCCCATTTGTTCATGAAAGGATAAGATGGTTAGGTCTCTAACCTCTTCGATATCGGTGACTTTTGGTTGCCACTTAGCGGTAAGACTACGAAGAATTTTTCGAATGATGTCTTCGGGCTCGAAAACTCTTCCTGAACTCTTAAGCTCATTAATTATGTTAGAAAAGCGAGAAGACAAACTATTTATGGACTCATCCTTCAACATATGGAACATCTCATATTTTTTTATGAGAAAGTCTATTCGTTGTTTCTTGATTTGTATGGTTCCTTCATGGGCAAGCTAAGGATGTCCCATATTTGTTTGGCCGTAGTACAACCGTATATACGACTCATTTCCTCCTCACCAACACATTGTTGAAGAATAGTCACTGCTTTAGAATTTTTCTTAGCCAATTTAAAATCATTTTCATCATAATCCTTTTCAAGTTTGACTGTAGAAAATCCCGTCATCATGTCCTTTTTCTTCAATAATGAGTGGTCCATCTTTAATGATTTTCCAACATAATCAATACTTATGATGTAGTGTTCCATTTTGAGTTTCCACCATCCAAAATTCTCACCGGTAAAGACCGGATCTTGGGTAGGCCTAGAATCAAACTCAAAGGCGATTAGCCTCGATTAAGAGTACGAGGCTCTGATACCAATTGGTGTTAGGAGGATTAGCCCACTTATTTATAAACTAGTCCCTTCACTCATATTCCACTAATGTGGATAATGCCTCTCACACACATATGTGAAGAGACCTAACAAAATACCAACTCAACACTTGGAACAAATGGTCTACTCTGAGACAATCTCATACGTAGTAATTAATATAATGTGAGACCAAATCAATTCAACTAGGTCTTAGAACACTATCTCCCTCATAAAGTAAGACAATTGTTACTACACTTAATACTTGAGATATTCTCATGTGAGAATTTGTGGTCTTTAAAATTCCTAAGAGAACATTTTTCTATCTTGAACATTTTTCATTGCTGTTCTTTGCTACAGAGGATCTCAGATGTTTCTTTGAGAGAGCAGCTTTCTGATGACGATTCACTTACAGAGGAATTAATTGATGTAACTTTGAAAAAATTTCTTGAACAAGCAAAAGATGGGAGTTGGACTTCAGGCGGCTGGCCTCAGACCTACACAGACTATTCAATGTCGAAGCTTGCTCTTAATTGTTACACAAGGTATATGTCTAATAAACTGGCAGACAGGCCTGAGGGTGGTAAAATCTCCATAAATTGTTTCTGTCCTGGTTGGGTAAAGACAGCCATGACTGGATGGGTTGGAAATATGTCGGTTGAAGATGGGGCTGACACTGGTGTCTGGCTTGCATTGCTTCCTGGACAGCAAGCTAGCGGCAAGTTTTTCGCTGAAAGACGTGAGATCAGTTTCTGACGACTTCTGCTGACTGTCGAAGGTATTGGCGTCAAACTTATCTTGAAGTAGCTCTGATGATAGTGGATTATCCTCTCTAAGGTCGGGGTTTGGGCCGGTCAGTATGGAATTGAGCCATGTAGGTTTGAGTCAGGAATATCTTAATTATTATATGTGATTCATAAGTTTTAAATTGAAACAACTACAAATATATAGTTTTGTTTTCAAAATATATTAATTATATATACGTTAAATATACATTTTCCAAAAATGATTTCATGAGCGAGTTGTTCGAGGTTCAGTTTATTTTTCGTCTTGTGTCAAGATTAAGAGGTTCATATTCCTATCAAAAGCGAGTCGTGTTAGGCCAAATTTGTAGGTTGCGTGACTGCGTTAGTTCTTTGACATGTCTAATAGTAATCACTAGAGCTATCGGTATATAATTTTGGTAATTAATGTACTTAATTGTTTCAGGACATGTTAATCTTTGGATCCGCTCAAGTGGATCTGCATTTTGTCTCACTTCAGTTTTGACCTGCATGAACTAGACTCAAGGCTTCCCTATAGGCCTTGATTGGATAGAAGGATTTGGAAGGAAAGGGAAGGAAGGGATTTGGAGGGAGGCAATATCCATTGTTTGGCTAGCAAAATGGGGGTGGACAGATTTGGAGGGAACGGATAATGGATCCCTACATTTCCCTTCTCTAAGGCAAAATGTTTTCCCTACAATATAGGAAAGAATTGGAGGGAAAGCTCTCATCTAGCATTCCACCTCGGCACCTCCCTTCCGTTAGGGTTTTTCTTACTGTCTTTCTTTCCTTTTTAATCTTTGTACAAGAGCATAAATTTGAGGTCCACCGCTCTTTGAATCGACACGTGATTCTTAAAAAATCTGTTACATTTCACTCATGAGAGTTATCTATTGTTTATTTGCGTGCAATTTGTACATCATAGATTCTGTTCACTTTATGTGACAAATTTATGAATTTAGTATCTCAGTTCAGTCTACTAGTTCAATTTAATTTACTCCTTATGTTTTGTTTATAATCCTCACATTTCAAGACAATCGCGAATGAAATCTGCACTTTTATGAAAGGGTTTCTGGCTTGGGAATTTAATAATATATGATTATATTCTGCATGTTCAGTAAATTTCGTTGCTGAAACTTAGTCGAAAGGATGACGGGATGTGATGTTGAGCCAAGCCTTGTATTTTCTTGTCTGTTTCCTCGAGTATATACGAATTGTGATGTTTGGTTCAGCGTGAAGGTATATATAGTATTTAAATACATACACCAATGCTATTCTTGGAAGCACTCACCTTCTCATCTCTCTCCCTCTTGAAAACTCTGATCTGTGATCTGAATACCAACATTAAGTTTGCACCCGTAAAAGGGTTGTTCTCGCAATGCTATACGTGCTTCAGTGACAATTAAGTATTTGTACCAGAATAAAGATGGGGGAGTACAAATATTTCTGTGATCGCCCAAAGAATCAGCGTCTACTTTTCGCAGAAGTTATTGAGGTGAGTTTGCTTATCTAACACCAGACATACGACATTTGATATTCTTTATCCTTTGATAAGTTGATGTCCTGATATGCAGGGTAATGCTTTAAAAGTTTAAATACTCACAAATTTCAGCCGGCTGTAACTCTTACTCTACTGGAAGTCTGATAAAAAAAGGTTTTCATCATTTTTATGTCAATGTATTTGGGAAGGGGTAACATATTTTAGGCATGTTGGACATCTCACTGTATGCCATAATTTATCTGTGCCTTAATTGAACAAGTTAAAGACGTGCATCTTTGATTGTTCGAGACTTTACTATTGTGTTTCAGAGTAATTTTTATCTTAACAGGCCTGGGATTCAAGGAAGGTCCTTATGATTTCAAGCCTACAAGCTACAACTACCTCCAGCTTTCTTGACTTGTTTCAAGACTCCATTGACGTTGGACGAAAGGATAGATAGACATATCTCTTAGCAACTCGGAAATCTGACTTATATAGATTCACATGTGAGTATTCACATAGCTTCACATGTGTGTACAATGTATTCATAGTAGGAGGTGTTTTTTAACAATTAACATATTCTGCCTTGCTAATTTTTCAGGGAACTTGGATGAAGACTGTCCTTGGGTACTTGTACGAGAGGCTTCTGCTGACTAGGTCAACTAAAATTCGCTCAACCCCAAGGGAATTTCGTATCGGAGGTAGCATATGTACACCAATCACGAAACATAGAAGTAAGGATATAGCTTGATATATATTTATAGGTTTGTACCCATATGGCTAATGCTAATACAAAAGAATGGACAGTTGCATCTCTTACATAGAAAACAGGTTACAGAAAAAGCTGTAGTTGACTCCAAAACTTCATCTTGTGAACTTAGAAGAAGTTGTTTACATACAAGTACACACCACCAAGCAGCGCAATTCCAATAATGATGGCGATAGGCAATGCTTGTCTGCAGAAAGAGGCAGAAAAAACAGATTCAGTAATTGTTCGGGTCGAAATGTAAAAGTGGAAAACATCTATCAGGTTAGTAATTACCCGACAGCTTCATCTTTCTTAAGCTGGGCTTTACGTGCTTTTCGAACATCTAAGTCGTTTGCATTCTTGCTAACAGGAGGCTCATATGCCCTGAATCTTCGCTTTGGAGCTCCACATACTGCACAAATTTTACTGTTCAATGCTCACAACCTAAACAGCTTGTAAGTTGTAACTACTCAAATAAGCGGGTGAGAGTGACTTACCAGGGCAGAAATAATTGTCAGGTAACTTATCGAAAGGCTTCTTATCACTGTATATATATCTGCATGCCAATTAATTCATTTTTATTAGCCTTCAATCTCACACTCTTACCCTAATAAATACTAGAAGTAGTAACAAATAAGACTATATAACTTGTTTATATTATCTCCAGACCCCACTTCGAGTTTGTTTCGAGAAATTAATGGTCATTGTTGACAATTTGACATTGATTGACCAGTAAAATCAAACCGGGAAAATGAATTTGGGATGGAGGCAGTATTATACAGTTAACAGTCATACAGAGTATAAGTGATAATGATAATGATAATGATAAATATAATTATAAAGTGAAAAGTTTAGGGAGACTGACCCACAATCACGGCAGATATAGGTTTGCTTGGAAGCGACACGCATCGAGAATCTAGGCGCGCTGACAACTCTAACAGCATGAAGGGTGATTGGAGAAGAAGAGAACGATGATCGGAGGGCAAAGCGGTCGATGGGTCGCCTGAGACCGATACCGGTTCCTACAGGAGGCACCAGGGCTGATGGAATACCCCATGACTTGGCTGCCTGCTGTACCGACATTGCCATGATCTTTTTGTGTGTGTCTCCTCCTTAAGATTCTAGTACAAAGAAGATAAGAGAAGGGAGGTGCAGTTTGTAGTTTGTAATAACTTTTGAAATGGTTGGTTAGTTTGGGTTTGGAGTTGTGGTAGAATGAATTTTACAAACTAGACTCGTGGCTTCCTCACTTCCCACATGATACTCTCTTTTCCTTTTATGCTTGGCTTATCTTCTACACTTCTATCTCAAGCTTACGGGTTAAATATCAGCCTTCATGGGCACACATGATAAATCTTTTGTTTTTTTCCATATATTTTGTTTCTCTTACTCATCCCACATTAGCATATTTGACTTGTCTCAAATTTAAGACGGATATACCTGTTTTAAATTAGAGTTTGTGATTTTCTTCCCAGTAAGTCTAGTCTCTCTTAAGATGGATATGACCGTCTTAAGATAAAACGGATAAAATATAAGCTACTTGCATAGATAAAGACAAGTCTTTTGCTAATATCTAGACATTTTGTTTTATCTATGAAAGCGGTAACTATTTGATCTGTCGGGAATTTGTGATCTTCTATATTGAGGGGCCAAAACTAATACAATTATTTAACACTTCGGTAATCGGTAGTGACTTTTTATGCCCGTTTGGGTCTTTTATATGATCATTGTACCACGCATTAAAATGAGATGAACGGAGTAGTATATTATAAGTTCATTTTACAATACAATGGTCTTGTTTGAGAATTTGTGTTCTGATTTCCTTCTAGGACGATGCTATTAACATCGCTTCACCGTTGCGAAGTACCGAATAGGTGAATATTAGTTATTTAAATATGGAAAAATACTTGAACTTAGGTCACACGACGTAAGGAAATTGTAATTTTATGTTCTATAATGTTATCTAAAAATGGCTTTCTTGCGCATGATATTGCCAGGAAGGCTAGATTATTGTAGGAATGTTTATTTTATCTTTTCTAGGTGTAAAAATAAAAATCTACATAATAAAGAGAATTGGGGGAAAAAAAAATGTAGGGTTGGTTCCACTGTTGCCAACTCAAGTTGTTGTGTACAGTGTACTTGTATTGTATGTATACTCGTATTACATACGGAGTAATACATTTGTTACAAGACTTCACTTAGTCTCGTATGTAAAACTATCTCTTACAATTATTGTAATTGTTGGCAACACTTATTCTAAAATCTAAACGGAGGAATTTGTCTGATGAAAGACAGATGTCTTGTTTGGATAGAAGGATTTGGAAGGAGACAACTTTCTTTGTTTGGTTAGCAAAATTGGTAAAGTGATTTCGAGGGCCAGAAAAGGGACAATGGGTTCTTCCATTTCTCTCATCCAAGACAAAATGTATTTCCTCGAACATAGGAAAGATTTGGACGGAAGACTCTCACCATCCAATACACCTCCCTTTCATGTCCCTCCTTCCCCTTCCCTTTCCCTTTCCCTTTCCCTTTCCCTTTCCCTTCATTTTTGGTATCCAAACAAGGCCTAAGCTTCTAGAAAAGATTAACCGCAAAGTAACTACACTACCAAGGTTTTAGGTCGTCAACAGAGCCTGCAGTCCAATTAAGGACCTTCTCTCCTG
Source organism: Heliosperma pusillum (assembly GCA_022085475.1). Taxonomy (NCBI): domain Eukaryota; kingdom Viridiplantae; phylum Streptophyta; class Magnoliopsida; order Caryophyllales; family Caryophyllaceae; genus Heliosperma; species Heliosperma pusillum. Next base: position 137,297 of record JAIUZE010070281.1, read on the forward strand.
GTCTTAAAAAAACATTTGGACCGTGTGGCAATTTCCGTGCTAGCCCGTTGAGGACCTGATGAAAAGCGTCACCGAGTTGTACGGATTCATGAAACAACATGGCTTGTTTAACTGAAGGATTAGCCATTAACTGCTGTTTCTTGAAGATGACTTCAGGGGGAATTGATGTTAGAATGGAATCGAGATGAGGCACGTCCTTCTCATTGACAAATACTCCAATATCGTCCCAAGGGACAGCATCCGCAAAGGGGAGAACGATGTCGTCTGCAATAATGACGGGAATGCACCCGAATGTAATTGCTTCTACCAGTCTAGGACTCCATGCGGCCCAGCCCCGGGGGCACAAGCAAAACACAGATTTTTGCATGTCTTGGTAGTATGTTGTTGGATGCTCTGTTGAGATTTCAAACAGTGGATTGTCTTTAAAGTTCTCCCAAATTGCTGCTCTTGCTCCTCTGTATAAGTTATGAAAAAAATCTTAAATTATCGTATTTAATACTCTGTTTAAGTTACGACTTCACAAATCACAACCACCTTTTAAATATTTCAGACTACCACCACCAAATTAAGACGCGAAAGGAGAGAGGGTGTACCTGCCATAATTACCGCCATTAGGGTCATTGCGCACATCATAAAATTGTCCTCGGAAGTAAACAAAAATGGAGCGAGGGGGATCCGGATGTATCAACTGAGCTTGCATTTTCAGTGGGGGAGCATAAGGTGGAATTATAATAGAATTGTTTTTCAAGCATACATGATTTTTTTGCCCAAATGTTTGTACTAAAGTAGCACGCTCTAGCAAGTGAAGTATCCCTCTCTCAATTGCTTTGTTTTCCTGCAACAATACAGATAAGAAGTTAACATCACTGTATATAGAAATCATTAACTGAACCACATAGCAAGGAGCCAAGGAAAGAAGCCGTCTTCAACCTAAGACGGTCTCCCAACGAAGATTTTGCTACATAGCGTGCAAAATTGCAAACATTTACATTAATTAGTTTGAGACTTTGTGTCTACTTAGTAAGAATCGATCCATTGCATGCTTGGTATCGACATTTTCTATGTCCAACCAATTCATTTAGACGTGCAACATTTCTCAATCTACGGTTACCATGTCTTGGAAGATACGTCAGTCTGACAAACTCCGCCTCACTAAGTCATAAATGTCGTGATTCCAAAAAGCAGAAGGGAGTACGTGTTATATTCTCACCCGGAAATGAAAGCATGCTCCATAGTCATGAGGCACCACGAAAAAGTGATCAGCACCTTGAGTCCGATTCCAATAAGGCCAATTTGATGAAATATATTGAATGGCACTTCTTATCATAGCTCCAGTTTTATTAAGCGAAGGAAGGCCTCTTACGTTCAAATCACAGGTGGTATACACAGGAGTGTAAAACCAATCAGCTTCGTCGGGATCCAGGGTTCGAACACTGCTAGTTTCGAGTACTTGGTGCATCATTATCTCTGCTGCAAACATGTGTGTGAGACATCTTTCATCTTTTTCTATTATCTCTTTGTTGTACTTGCTAGGAAGCTCATACACATATACCTTTAGTCTTCCAACTAGGTCGTCTTCCAACTCGTCACTGTCGCCACCTAAAGCCAAATCAAGAACATATGTAAGCAAGATTAATGAAAAAAATTAAGTTAACATTCTCGATTACATCTAATTAAAGATTATTGAGTCGAACCCATTACCTCTCACATCAAACAAGTGCTATTAACCACTAGATTAGTTAAGCAAGTTATTCCTATACGGCGACAAATTTTTTGTATTCTTGGGGATGCAGGTATAGCCACTGCATGCATCCCCGCGGATAAGCCCCCTGGTTATACTCATGTGGAACTTGACACAACCTAACATACACTTGATCATATGTGAATGTAATTGCGACTCGAACTTATTATAATAATAATTACTCTAATCTTTTACCTCCCTTTGTTTCTTATCAAATTATGTCCTAGCAACTTATCCTCTTAGTCATTATAAAACCGATTCACAATTTGAGTTAATTTTGCCAGGACTCGTGCACTCGATATAGGCATCGAATGTATCTAACACCCGTTCTGAGTAACTAGAAAGTCGACATGTATAGTAACGTACATTCCAAACGCAATGCATGAGAAACCAAAGAATATCATCTAACCTGAAAGAATGCGATGTGTTGGGTGAGACTGAGATGAATAATCGTTATCATCAATTGTGACAAATGCAGAGATGGCTATTATAATCAAAACCCACCTATAAAATTCCATCTTTTATTTCACTCTTATCTTCTAAGTTAGTAATCAATCAAAATACGGATTGATATACTCGTATAAAACTACTTTTTTTTTCTTCGAGGAAGTATAAAACTACTTCAGATTATGCTTGAATGGAATACTTCACAGTATTACCAAAAAAAAATTTAATGTCCTACAAAATTTGTTGCATTTATTTCAAAGGAAATATTAGTAGTGTTTAACTGTTTATATACTCACTCCGTCTCGTTCATTTGTTTGTTTTTTATATTATCTGTGACAAGTATTTTAATTAAAGGCAAACAAATGACTGGAATGAGTGAGGATCACTTTGTTCATGGCATGCACGAAAGTTAATTTCCTCTAGGTTTAAAGCTAAGCTGTCTAATCAACATTATCATCATCATAATCATTTATTTTCATGGTATGCACGATGCATGGTCTTATGGTCTCCTCTTCATTTAAACAAATAACAAACACGCATGAGCTCAAATAAGTAAATACTTCTTTTTTTATTTTGATAAACTATTGTTGCAGAAATAATAGCTACAAAATATTCAATTGTTGCATAAATCTTTTTCATGTACTATATGTCTATGTGATGTGTTGGCGACAGCGACACTAATATAGCGTATTAGAATATCTACAAGTCATTGTCCATAACTTCATATCATTATATAGGTACTCTGTCTATTTCTTCAAGCTCCCCATATCTTATTTTCACGATTTTCTTAGGTGTGAAGAGAGGGATGTAAGTGGATATTGTATCATATTTGCTGTAGGAGTTTGAGCCGACAAATAATGATACGATAAGAACCCGACACAAAATTAACGGGTTTGGGTTGAGTTTAATGACCCATTTATGTCAGTGGGTCGACACGAACACGACACGAGATCTAATTGGGTCGGGTTTGGGTTGAGCTCTCAAAACACGAATTCAACCCGAATTACCCGTTTACTAAAATAATCCTATTTTTTATTGATTCTCAATCAAATAAATGTATTTATACTTTCTAAATTTGGACATGACACGAAACACGACACGAACCCACCACGAAGTAAACGGGTAGTTAGGGTTGAGGTTTGATGACCCATGTATGTAAATGGGTCGACACAAACCCGAAATAAATGAGTTAGAGTTGAGGTTTGATGACCCATGTATGTAAATGAGTCGACACAAACCCTACACGACACGATCTGTTTGCCAGGTCTAGTTGGAGTTATGGTATGGGGTGACAATGATAATGATCGTAGACTTGGATATCACCCATATCACGAAGATCTTGCTTTTCTTAAGAGGATGTCGACCATATTACATACCTTGGGTAATACGAAATGCCTTGTAGAATAAGGCCCTGTTCTTTTGGACTTAAACTCAGCCCCTTTAAGTTCAGTTCAGCTTCTATAAGTTTAGTTCAGCTCCTATAAGTTCAGTTCAGTTCAGTTCAGCTCCTCTAAGTTCAGTTCAGCTCCTATAAGTTCAGTTCAGTTCAGCTCCTATAAGTTCAGTTCAGTTCAGTTCAGCTCAGCTCTTATAAGTTCAGTTCAGAAAAATTCAATTCTTACAAATTAAGTTCAGAAAAGTTATACGGAATAGATTATTTATGAAAACCGATATAAAAACATTTGACATTAATTAGTGGAATGTCATTTGGTCATTTGAAAAAAAGGTGGGTGTTAAAAAATATGCCCCGAATGTCACAAAAGTATCAAATGTCTATTATTGTTTTATACATTCACACTCCATAATTTTATAAGGATGCATACTCTTGGAATACCTATTATACAACATGACGTGAATATTCAAGGAACAGTAGATTTGGGCATGTTTGATGATAAGCGGAAAAAAAACCATGTTAAAGGTACGAAACAAGATAGTAAAAAACATTTGGCGAGGGAATAAATTCGTTGTTACGAGTGATAGTGAAGATAAAGAAGAAAGTGATGAGGAAGATGATGATATGGAAATAGATGGTTAGAAAACGATGTAATATGTGATTTATTTTTTTATCGTAATGTAAACGTAGTAATCTATTTGAACAAACCAATGTACATAAATCGGAATTATGTTATTATCTTACCTTATGTTTTAGAGTATACTTTTTTTTATGACAGTCCTTTCCAAAAAATAAAGATACAGATAAAGATGATGTCAACGTAGTAATATATTTGAACAAACCAATGTATATAAATTGGAATTATGTTATTATCTTACCTTATGTTATAAAGTTCAGTTTAGTAAACTTTAGATTCTATAAATTCTATTCAATTAATTAAAATTAAGTTCAAAAAAGTTTAGATCCTATAAGTTTAGTTTAGTTCAGTTCAGCTCCTATAAGTTCAGTTCAGCTCTTATAAGTTCAGTTCAGTTCAGCTCCTATAAGTTCAGTTCAGTTCAGCTCCTATAAGTTCAGTTCAGCTCCTATAAGTTCAGTTCAGTTCAGTTCAGCTCCAATAAGTTCAGTTCAGCTCCTATAAGTTCAGTTCAGTTCAGTTCAGCTCCGATTCAGCCCAAAAGAACAGGGCCTAAGAGGGTTGAGACCCTCGCTCTCCATCTAGGCAAAGATAAAAGAGACTACTTTATTAATATAGCTTGGGATCCTCGATCAATTTTGCTTTGTATTTACCAAATCTCAATTTTCATGTGTAATGTTTATTCTCACCCGTCTTATGTATATATATATAGCATATATGTATATAATACTTTATTAATATTTGGATAAGTAAATTGGTATTTTCTCTCCAAACCATTCGTAAATGTAAATAACCGCCAAACAACACACAAAAGCGTGTGCAGCTCAAGGCAGCCCCGATCGGGGATCCCAAGCCTGATCAGGGTCCTAACTAACTACTATGTGGCAATTCCATTTGTTTATGACTTCATCTAAGGACTTTCCAACTTGATCCAGAAGGTCTACCACCGATAGGGCCGGGAACCTGAGATATACTACGTTCTGCACTTAAAAATAGTCCTTGCATATATACATGATAAATCTCATTCATCACAAGTTTAGCCATTTAACCCATGAACTCAATAATTCGAGGGTTATATGAGCGTACACTGCGTACTATCCTACTCACATTATATCGTTTTGGAACTTAACCCGATTTTGACATGAAAACTCGAATACACTTAAATACTTTGTGAGCAATATCACTAACAACTAGAGCGGGTATAAGAGTCTGTATGCACATTATCTATAAGATTTTAAATTGGCAACTCTTTTATTTTTCTCGTTTTTCATCCCCATTTTTTGACTAATAGAAAAGTTTAAACTGTAAAAAGTCATGAAATTAAGTATTTGAGTGAAAATGTCTTTATTCTTTTTACCAGGAAATGTTGATATTTGTAGAAAGATTATAGCTTCAAGCTTAACGATTATTATTGATTAGAGCCAATATTTATACAAGAGGTGTTGGTTACATATTTAACCTAGATATCACAAAGATTACAATATAAAAGATTACAAGAATATATCTAATTGACTAAAGTAATTATATAAAAGATATTATGTAATATTAACAAGATTACGTAATTTCAACATTCCCCCGCAAGACGGACGGCCGTTCGAGAAGTCCGATCTTGGATAGTAGCATTTGCAGTCGTAGCCAAGCTAGAGGTTTGGTTAAGGCATCTGCGAGTTGGTCATCGTTTGCAACTGTAGTGACTCGCACCCTCTCGCGAATGAAATGATAGTCAAGTGCTAGATGTTTCATTCGAGAGTGGAACACAGAATTTGCGCTTAGACTCGTAGCTCCTACATTGCCACAATAGATGACAGGTTGTGACGGATAGGAATGTGCAGCTCACGAAGGAGACTTTCGAGCCAAGATAATTCAGCAGCGGTGTTAGCAATAGATCAATATTCCGCTTCCGTGGAGGAGCGGGCAATAGTGCGTTGCTTTTTAGAGCTCCAAGAAATCGGGTTCCTACCGAGATACACAATATACGCGCCCGTGGAGCAAAAGTTATCTTGATCACCCCTCAATCCGCATCGGAATAGGCATGTAAGACAAGCGGAGAAGATTTGTGGAGCCAAAGGCAGAGAGTAGCTGTACCTGAAAGGTAACAGAGTAACCGTTTAAGGGCGGACCAATGGACAGTTGTGGGCTTGTGCATAAATTGAGAGAGACGGCTTGTGGCATAGGCAAGATCGGGCCGTGTAAGTGACAGATACTAGAGGCCGCCAACGAGAGTGCGAGATGCAGTGGGGTCTGTGAGAGGTTCACCAGCATGAAGTGTGAGTTTGGTGGCCAGATCAAGAGGCGTGGAGACAGGTTAGGTTTGGAGGTGAGCATGGACGCCCGTTTTAGAAGATCATGAACATATTTATATTAGATTAAGAACAAACCAATGGCGCGAGAGTGCACCTCGACTCTAAGGAAGTAGGTCAGGGTACCTAGATCCTTGAGTGAAAATCGAGAGAAGAGCAAGGAGATGAAGGCAGCCACGAAGTCGGCACGGGGACCTGTCACAATTATGTCATCAACATAGATAAGCACATAAAGGGGGTTAGTGTGTCCTCCACAGTTAGTGTGATAACATGAATAAATCTCTTACAGGTTCACAGGGTATACTTTGTATTCTTATCAGTTGATTAACGTTTATCGATAACGGTTGGCTTGCTAGGAGTTTGACGTTATTGTCATTTTAATGGCGGTGATCAACTGGTCCCTAAAAGTCACACCTAAAAGATGTGTCTGAGAGATGTGATTATATGAA
>JAIUZE010070282.1:0-72523 GCA_022085475.1 Heliosperma pusillum
ATATCTAGATATTATTATTAGTTTAATCAAAACAGTTAAAATATCCAATTGTGAGTGGAAAACGATGACATGGGCGCGTGACTCATGCCAAAGTCGAGTTTCGAGTTTGTTACGGGATTTACGATGAGTCGGGAATAGTTAAATGATGTTCGGTTAAAAACCGTAAAAGTTATTCTTTAAATTCCGAAGAAATTCAAAATAATTATATTAAATTATGATAAATCTTAATAAATCTTAATAAAAATAAATCAAAAATATTATTTTTTTAAATAAAATTTCGGTCTTCAAACTTATAAGGCGAGTCGGGAAAAAGTCAACGAAAGTCAAAGTCGACTTAAAAGTCGAGAAAAGTCAAATATGACTTAAAAGTCAAGAAAAGTTTAGGACGACTTAAAAGTCAAGAAAAGTCAATGACGACTTTTAAAAAGTCAAGGAAAAGTCAAAGACGACTTAAAAGTCAAGAAAAGTCAAAGATGACTAAAAACGGTCTTTTCATGAAATCTCTCAGAAATTCCAAATACGAACTCGGAATTTCAAAATACGACTCGAAACAAAAATTTCTATTTTAAAACCTTAAGTTTGCTGAAAAGTGTTAGTAAATATTTTTATTAGAAAAATTGGGTACTTTTCGGGTTGTTACATTAACGTTTATCAATAACGGTTGGCTTCCTAGATAAGTTTGACGTTATTGTCATACAGATGGCGATGATCAACTGGTCCCTAAAAGTCACACCTAAAGGATGTGTTTGAGAGATGTGATTATTTGAGAAAATAATCATATTGATGCCTTATTAAATGACTAAAAGGTTAGTCGATGTTTTTGACTAAAAGGTTAGTCAATGTGATGATGACAGATTATTTAATAACGATTAAATAAAGTTAGCTGAGACGAGTTAACTGTAATTCTTAAATTGAATATAAAATGTTATATTTAATTGTTGTATATAATGTAAGCTAATTAAACATAAACCGTTATAATTAATTGGCAAATTATAAATATACGGATATTTATAACTAATGATGTATTATAGTGATGTCGGTCCATGACAAATGACGATTATAATATATCACATTATATTGGAAGCTAAGATAACCGAAACAAAGGTGTCTAGATACACTCTATTTTTCGGTCAATAGGTAGTTATTTTGAGGAGAAAAAATCTCCCCATAAGACCTAATTTGTGCCGTGAGAAAAAAAGGAGTGGAGAAAAAATTCAGATTTTTCTTCTAACCCTAACTCATTCTCTCTTAGGCCTCCATCATTCACATCTCACAAAAAGAAAAGAAACAGTATTCTTTTCTCTCTTTTTCTAGCAAAACCTAAGGCATATCTTGATCAATCTTGGGTGCAACGATTAGGAGATATCAAAAAATTTGATATTTGTTCTTAGGCCATTAAAGCAAGGACTAAAGGTTATTTCTAATCTCTCGTTTATTATGCATTTTCGTTTATGACTATTAATCATATAATCATAATTTCATTATAATCCTGAAATTTAGAGGAGAAATATACGGATATTTTCCCACAAGTGGTATCAGAGCCAAAGGGCTATGAAATCATTTATATGATTTTCGTAAATATTGAATTTGTATAATTTTTAAAAAAGAAATATAAAATTTCTATTCGGCCAAATTTTTTTTATGGCGTGTGTTTTCTTTTTTTTTGGGGGTTCCATTTTGATTCAAATATTGTTATTTTAAAAGGTTGAGATAATAATATATGAATTTGTAGATGTTTTGATTTAATAATAATTGAATTAAAACGTAAATGGAATTTGATATGAATGTTAATGAACATCATTTTTGCTTTATATTTTCGGTATAAAATGATCTAGATATTCATTTTAAAAGGTTAATTTGAATCATCTAGTTTGTATCAATGTTTAATATCGATTAGATATTGTTAGTTTGTACCGATCTAGTTAATATAAGCATGATCAAATTAAAACGGTTTAATTTGATTAATTTTTTTTTTGCTGCCAGTGTACTGTTCACAGTTTAAAAAAAAAATTCTGTTTGTTTTTTAAAGTGACAGCAGCGTTTTTTTATGAAAGAAAAAAGGGGATTTCGGTTTTTGTATAAACCGAAAGAAAGAAAAAAATTGGTACCTGCTACTGTTCATACGTGAACAGTAATAATAATAAAAAAAAAATTCATTTTTTTTTTATTAAACCAAATTTTTGTTTTGTACATTATAAAGATTATGTATGATTGTTTTTATGAAAAAGTTCATAAAAAATTTTTTTGATACCATGTTATTTTAAAAAGGTTTAAAATAATGTTGTTGTAATTCATATTAATTATGAATTTCATTGGATTTTGATTGAAATCTCGTGATGAATTATGAATTGTCACATGATTTAATGGTGGTTTGGATAATTAATCAACATAATTTATGCGTTATGTTTTGTATGATTAATTTTTAGTTGATGCTTTTATTATGTTGAATGTTGTTTGAATGGTTTAATTTTACGCATTTTTGTACAATCAGTTGTAATTTACTAGTGTGGCCTTAGTAGATTATGTTTTCGTAATGATGGAAACATAGTCTTGGTTGTATTTTGAGATCTCGTATCTCCCCTTTGTAATTTTAATTTTTGGAATCATTTTGAATTAGAATGTAAATAGGTTTACATTTGTAATTTTTAAAATGTATTTTGAGAAGATTCAAGATGGAGATCGGATGGCTCACTCCCGCTATATGGACCAAGATGGAACATCAAGACAAGCTTCTCGGGTCCAAGGGTGGATTCCAACTTGTATTTTGTTCATTTTGGTAGTTAGGCCACACTAGGTGTTTTATTTTGCGTTTTATTTTTCCATTCTCGTTGCTTTATTCACATGATAGATAATTGCATCATATTCCGCCTAAACCAAACCACCTAAAATGCATAAAAAATGATTCATATAGTATGAATATTTTAATCATGGACATACAGATGTCACTCGTATATAGGGCCATCACCTTAGTTTAAATCATTCACGCAATGCTAGACTTTCGTTCACTTAAAATGAATTAAAATAAAGATGATGGGATCTTCCTCTAAAACTAAAATTGAGATTAGTCTTTATAGGGAAAACTACTATGAACCCCTTCTTCGTCGGAAGTCATAATATGACCCCTTCTACGTTGGGTAAGTAGTGAGTGTTGACCTATTTTTATCTCAACATTATAGTACGAGTAATATCTCGTGATTATGATGGACTAAAGATAGAATTTACAGAAATTTATCGACCAGGAATTCTAAAAGTAGAATTAGCCAAGAGGTTGGCTTATCAATTTACAGAAATTGAGTCTTGGGATCATTTATATAATTCTTGAGGGAGGTCAATTGTATAAATGCACGAGTCATCGCATTAAACAGTTTTTGCATTAGACTTAAATTTAAAACGATGAATACTTATCATATTTATTTTCTTTTTCACAGTTTTTGAATTCGTTATATACAGATATAACTGCTAATAACAAATGGCTGGCCATACTGATGACCCAATGCCAAGTGCCACGCTCGGACGTGAGTCCTGGCTTAAGATTTTCATGGACAATATGAATCAGTCAACGCGACTGAAGAATAACGGGTCCAACTTTGCGGACTGGGAGGCGACATTACGGAATGCTGCCATTGCTGACGGTAAGCTCAAGTACTTGACTGAGCCACTACCGCCCAACCCAGGCCCCAATGCAGGAGCCAATGAATCACTTGCATATAGTGATTTCGTAATGGAGGCGGGTGCGATAAAGAACGTACTCATCTTTTCAATGGAATCAAATTTGCAAAGGCTATTCATTGCCCACGGTGCGAATAAGATTTTTACCACGCTCTCTAACGAGTTCTCGAAAGCTCTGAGGATCGTTAGCTATGAGCATACATGTCGCTTCTTTGAGGCGAAACTTCAGAAGGGCCAAGCAGTTAGCCCACACATTCTTGATATGATTGAGAATGTCGAGAAACTGGAGGCACTTGGTTGCAAAATCGATGAGAAGATCGTCATTGACCGCGTTCTTCATTCACTTCATGATGGTTTTACCCTTTTCAGAGCAAATTACTATATGAATGATATGTAGAAGAGTCTTCATCAGCTCCACTCACTTCTCGTACAGACCGAGAGTGATCTGAAATTGAGTGGGAGTCTGAAACAGGACGTTCTCATGGTTGCAAACAAGGGCAAAGGTAAGGGCAAGGCTCAGGCCAACCTAGCTGTAGGGAAGCCGAAATTCAAAAAGTCAGGGCAAGGCAAGAGTGGGCCTGGTGAGACTAGCGGTAGCTCAAAAGGCAAGACAAAGAGCGATGAAGGTAACGTGGAGTGCCACCATTGCCACAAGCTTGGGCATTGGAGGAGGAACTGCCCCGTGTACCGTGAGGACATAAAAGCAGGCCGCGTCTCTCCTGTTGGTATGTCTTCTTCTTTTATTCATATGATTGAGATTAACCATGCAAGTTTCGGAACTTGGGTATTAGATACTAGTTGTGGTTCTCATCTGTGTAATCATTTGCAGGGCCTAAAAAACATCACAACTCTCGCAAGGGGTGATGTGGACCTCCGAATGGGGAATGAAGCAAGAGTAGCTGCCGTTTCAGTGGGATTATATGTAATCCAACTTCCGAGTGGATTTGAGTTATTTTTGAATAACTGTTACTATGTACCCATTTATCTAAAAACATTTTTTCTGTTTCCGTACTCGATAAGGACGGTTTTTCGTTTGTAATAAAGGATAATAGCTGTATTTTCTCTTTAAACAAAATGATTTATGGTAAAGCAATTTCCATGAATGGGATTTATGTTTTAGATCAAACCACATATATATTGCATGTGAGTAATAAGAAAGCAAAGGTTGGTGACAAAGATCAAACCTATCTAAGGCATTGCCGTATGGGACACATAAATGAAAAACGCGTGAAGAAGCTCATTGACAATGGGACTATCTCCCCATTTGACTATGAATCATTTGGCACGTGTGAATCATGTCCCATAGGCAAAATGACTCGAATTTCCTTCAAAGGTGTTGGAATGCGCGCTGCTGACCTATTAGGACTCATACATACTGATGTGTGTGGACCTATGTCAATCAACGCTAGAGATGACTATAGATATTTTATCACTTTCACGGACGATTTGAGTAGATATGGATACGTCTACTTAATGAAGCATAAAAGTGAGTCCTTTGACAAGTTCAAGGAATTCCAGAATAAGGTTGAAAACCAACTGGATAGAAAGATTAAAGCACTACGTTCCGATCGTGGTGGCGAATATCTTTCGAATGAGTTTGATCCAACACCTTAAGACTGTGGTGGTAGTAACTACAGTTAACGCCACCGTGAACCCCACAATTGAATGTTGTTCCGACCGGAGAAATCGAACATTTTTGTATGTTTCGATCCTGAGTGAGTCCCGGTTGTACTGACTTCATTATGATTTGCGCTTTTGTCAGCTGCTCTAATACTTTAACCGAGTCCGTCTAAAGCTGTAGACAATACCCCTAATATGAATTATGGGAAGGGAACGGTCTTATGCTCGGCCCACGATCGGTCAAGACATACTTTATTGGTTATCCAAAAGGGATGTTTGGTCATTACTTTTACTCGCCTACCGAACATCGAGTTTTTGTTGCGGCTAGTGCGACGTTCTTAGAGAAAGAGTTTCTCGAGAATAGGACAAGTAATAGAACCTTCGATCTGTCGGGGATTCAAGAACCAACAACCGAGCAACCAATGGAGGAAACTGTTCCTTCATCATCGGCTGCGGTTAATATTCCTTTGGAACCCAGGAGGTCGGGTAGAGTCTCCATTCCTCCAGACAAATACATTGGTATGGTCGAGGAGAATGAGAGAGATGACGTTTTACTCCTAGAGAGTAACGAACCCGCTACCTATAAATGTGCCATGACATGTTCTGACTCTAAGCTATGGCTTGATGCCATGCAATCCAAGATGGACTCTATGTATGAGAATGACGTATGGGATCTGGTTGACTTACCTGATAAGGTTCGGCCTCTTCAGTGCAAATGGCTTTACAAAATAAGGCATTCTGTAAGAGGACAACCAGAGACCTACAAGGCACGACTAGTGGCAAAGGGTTTCACTCAAGTTCAAGGATTGCACTATGATGAAATGTTTGCACCCGTAGTTATGCTGCGTTCCATTCGGATAATCTTAGCGATTACCGCTTTTCATGAGTACAAAATTTGGCAAATGGATGTGAAAACCGCCTTCTTAAACGGTTATTTGGAGGAGGAGTATTACATGGTACAACCCGAAGGTTTCATTGATCCTAAAAATCCTAAGAAGGTATGCAAGCTTAAGCGTTCCATCTATGGACTTAAGCAGGCTTCTCGGAGTTGGAATCATCGTTTCGACCACGTGATAAAAGAGAATGGATTTACTCGATCGGTCGAGGAACCATGCTTATATATCAAGTCGAGTGGGAGCAAGATTGTCTTCCTAATATTGTATGTTGACGACATACTCTTGATTGGGAATGACATACCTCTCTTAACTTCGGTAAAAGTTTGGTTAAAGAACCACTTCCAGATGAAAGATCTGGGCGAGGCACAAAGAATTTTAGGGATCCGTATCTACAGAGATAGATCACGACGGATGTTATCCCTCAGTCAGGAGTCTTATATAGATAAGATTCTTGAGGGGTTCAGCATGACCAACTCCACGAAAGGGAACCTTCCAATGATTTCTGGGATGCAGTTGAGTAAAACTCAGGCACCAAAGACATCGGAAGAGGTCAAGCGCATGAGTCGAGTTCCTTATGCATTAGCTATAGGATCGATCATGTATGCCATGATATGCACACGTCCAGACGTGGCATATGCATTGAGTATGACGAGTCGGTACCAAGGCAATCCAGGTGAAACACACTGGATGGCTGTTAAGAATATCCTTAAGTACCTACGGAGGACTAAGGATTGGGTATTGACTTATGGAGGTGACACTGAGCTATGCGCAATCGGTTACGCAGATGCTAGCTTCCAAACGGATCGAGATGACTCGAAATCTCAGTCTGGATTCGTTTTTACTCTTAATGACGCTGCGGTCAGCTGGACAAGCTCCAAACAAAGTGTTATAGCAGATTCTACGACTGAGTCTGAGTACTATGCTGCTTCAAAGGCTGCGAAGGAAGCTATATGGATGCGTCAGTTCTTACAGGGACTAACTCTAGTTCTTAGTTCGGATGACTCGATCACCATCTATTGTGATAGTAGTGGTGCCATCTTCCAAGCTAAGGAGCCTAAGTCCAGCAACAAGTCTAGGCATGTACATCGGAAGGCTCACATGATCCGAGGTTACGTGGAGCAAAGGGAGATAGTGATAGACAAGATTGCTACGGATGATAACGTCGCAGATCCTCTCACTAAACCATTGAGATATGATAAGCATGAAGGGCACGTTATTTCCATGGGAATCAAACGTGTTCCTGAGTTGTATTAGTTGTTTTATATGGACTAGACACCTGTATCCTTTTCATAAAACTATCTATGAAATCATCGTATTGTTTTATATTTTGTTTTTCATGTGGGTTGTACTGACAACATTGAACACCACAAAGTGAACTGAATTACATTATATTAGTTTGGGTCCGTAATCGCCTACGTTATGGAGTCCTAAATGTTTCAGAACATTAGGTGCCAGGTCGTGGATAGGACGTCCATAGTGTTCGTAGAGTCGATTCTTTTGACTATCGACTGTCTCTTGAGATTAAGGCAGTTTTTGGGTGACTTTGGTTTCTTTCTCATGGTCGACCGTAACATGAGGCTAAGTAGATTTTCACTGGGTGTCATTTCATACTGTGCTTGTATCTGCAAGATTCGAGTTGAAGAAAATATCCAACCTTTATCAGGTTATGTTATTTCTCAGGGCCACTCGAGGAGCTGTAACTGAAATGCATGGCCATGCTCGAATAAATATTCGTTTATCAGTTAAGTTACTCTCTAGTCGGGGAAACCACTCTTGATACTGATCACTTGTAAAATAAGACCTTTGTGAATACGGACTTTGCAAGTTGTTTTACATTGAGTGGGAGAAATTTATTATGGATATGAGAATTGGTTATCGCACATACACTTGTACGGACAAGTGGGAGATTGTTGGAGCTAGTGTCCTCCACAGTTAGTGCAATAACATAAATAAATTCTATAGGATCACAGGGTACACTTTGTATTATAATCAGTTGATTAACGTTTATCAATAACGGTTGGCTTGCTAGATACGTTTGACGTTATTCTCATACAGATGGCGGTGATCAACTGGTCCCTAAAAGTCACACCTAAAGGATGTGTTTGAGTGATGTGATTATTTGAGAAAATAATCATATTGATGCCTTATTAAATGACTAAAAGGTTAGTCGATGTTTTTGACTAAAACGTTAGTCAATGTGATGATGACAGATTATTTAATAACGATTAAATAAAGTTAGCTGAGACGAATTAACTGTAATTCATAAATTGAATATAAAATGTTATATTTAATTGTTGTATATAATGTAAGCTAATTAAACATAAACCGTTATAATTAATTGGCAAATTATATATATACTGATATTTATAACTAATGATGTATTATAGTGATGTCGGTCCATGACAAATGACAATTATAATATATCACATTATATTGGAAGCTAAGATAACAGAAACAAAGGTGTCCAGATACACTCTGTTTTTCGGTCAATAGGTAGTTATTTTGAGGAAAAAAAATCTCCCCATAAGACCTAATTTGTGCCGTGAGAAAAAAAGGAGAGGAGAAAAAATTCAGATTTTTCTTCTAACCCTAATTCATTCTCTCTTAGGCCTCCATCATTCACATCTCACAAAAAGAAAAGAAACAGTATTCTTTTCTCTCTTTTTCTAGCAAAACCTAAGTCATATCTTGATCAATCTTGCGTGCAACGATTAGGAGATATCAAAAAATTTGATATTTGTTCTTAGGCCATAAAAGCAAGGACTAAAGGTTATTTCTAATCTCTCGTTTATTATGCATTTTCGTTTATGACTATTAATCATATAATCATAATTTCATTATAATCCTGAAATTTAGAGGAGAAATATACGGATATTTTCCCACAGGGGCGGGCTACCGATTTCAAAGGGGCATATGTCCAAGCTTTGACTTATGTAGGGATTCACCAAATAGACTCCTTACGGCGGGTTGTGGTTTAATATGTTTTTCTAGATGAATGCTTGAGAATGTGGGATCCTATTCATCATGTTTTTGCCTTTTGAGAGGGGGGAATCTGCAACAGGAGTTCCAAGCCAAGTCACACATGGAACACGTGATCAAAGCCAGCCAGCCAAAGATAGTACAAACAACCCTACAACTTGTATGGCAAGTTGATGACAGAGGTCTTAAGACCCTACTTGGGCAAATGTGTGGTGGTTTACTTTGATGACATTCTTGTTTATAGCTCAACTAAGGGAGAACATTTACAGCATCTGAGAGTATTGTTTGATGTTCTAAGGGAGAACAAATTGTATGGCAAGTTGGAGAAATGCACCTTCATGCAGCCTGAGGTTTATTTCCTTGGGTTTATCATTTCCAAGAAAGGGGTGGCAGTTGATCTTGAGAAAGTTCAAGCAATCAAGGAATGGCCCCTTCCTCAAATTGTTACTGATGTTAGGAGTTTTCATGGGCTAGCCTCTTTTTACAGAAGGTTTATACAGGGGTTTAGCTCAATCATAGCCCCTATTACTGAGTGCATGAAGAAGGGAGAGTTCAAGTGGAGTGATAAAGCTGAGAAGTCCTTCAACCTGATCAAGGAACTGTTGTGCAAATCTCCAATATTGGTTCAACCAGATTTCAACAAACTCTTTGAAGTTGAGTGTGATGCCAGTGGCCTTGGCATAGGAGCTGTGCTTACATAGGAGAAGAAGCCTGTTGCATACTTCAGTGAGAAGTTAAATGGGGCTAAGCTTAACTACTCCACATATGACAAGGGGTTCTATTCCATTGTGAGAGCATTGAACCATTGGGGACACTACTTAAAACCTAACCCATTTGTGCTACATTATGATCATGAAGCCCTCAAGTACATCAATGGGCAGCATAAACTCAACCCCTGACATGCCAAATGGGTAGAGTTCTTGCAATCCTTCTCATTCTCCAGCAAATACATAGAGGGCAAGAACAATATTGTAGCTGATGCACTGTCTAGGAGATCTGTGATGTTAACATTCATGGAACAAAGGGTGTTGGGGTTTGAATTCATGAAAGAGCTCAATCAGGAAGACCTAGATTTCAGGGATGAATGGGAGGTGCATCAGGAAGGACAAGTTAAGAAAGGGAGCAAATACACAGCTCAGGTAGGCTACCTATTCTATGGAAACAAGCTATGTGTACCTAAGGGACCTTATAGGGGACTGCTGGTCAAAGAAGTTCACTCCAATGGCCTTGCTGGTCACTTTGGGGTACAGAAGACCTATGATATACTACAGGATCAGTTCTATTGGCCTAGGATGCTCAGTGATGTGCAAGATGCTCTCAAGAGATGCAGGTCTTTTCAGCTAGCCAAAGCACATTTTCAGGCTGGCCCTTACACACCACTTCCAGTACCAAACAGGCCATGGGAGGATCTCAGTATGGATTTCATTGTGGCACTACCTAGAACATAAAGGGGAAAGGATTCAATCATGGTGGTTGTAGATAGGTTCAGCAAAATGGCACATTTCAATGCTTGTAAGAAGACTGAAGATGCTTTGGGGGTGGCTGAACTATACTTCAAGGAGGTTATCAAGTTACATGGTGTACCTAGATGCACTGAAATTATTCAGAAAGACAATCTAAACAATGACAATTTGAACTAAGGTCAGACACTTTGCAAGTACTCTGTTTCTGTTTGAACTGATTTTTAAAGAACAAAGATAGAACCTTAACCAAAGCACAAAGCCAATGATTGAGGGTTGAACTTTGATCCCAGCACACAGCTAAGGACCTAAGCTCACTTCCAAGCACAAAGCAAAGGAAGTTGTCTCAAGCACACAGCCAAGAGATGTTAACAGAAACAAGGTTTCAGTTTTATGTTTTACTTCAAATCTGTCTTTCATTCATTAGGAAATGGCCTTATATAGGCAAGGAGATTACATCCTACTCGTTCAATAAATCCTAGGGCCACAATTGGCTTGCAATAGAAACAAAAATAACAGCTATATTGTTCAGCATAAAGCAATAAAGTAGAAAAGCAGTTCTAATGGGACAATCTGCCTTAATTGGGTTGTTTAGGTTGAAATTGGTGGAGGAGTGGACTTCCAAGCTTGATTCTTGAGCTCAACTGAAGTGGGATGGATGCCAAAGGTCCTGCTAAAAGGCCCTCAAGCTTGTTTGATCAAAACAGGAAAGTTTGATAGTGACATGTTAACTACAGCAAAAAGGACTGAAATTTGGATAGTTTGAAGTTGTCCCTAGACTAACTTTTTGTGTGTGCAGTTCCTGGAAGAGAAGTCCTGGGCAAAGTTGTAGAGGACCTTCCCAAGAACTAAGGTTGATGGTTGGTTAGGATTGTTTGAATGTGTGGGACCCCCATGGACCCTGTTTAGAAACACTGTGATAGGCTGTTTTTGGCTGAGAGTTGTTTTTGTTGTGTTGGGTTTGTTTTGCTGTTGGCTGTGTGTTGTTGTGGCTTAGTCTTGGGAAGTGGATGGCTAGGCTTTGTTCTGGTTGGTGTGGTGTTGTCTTAGCAGGCCTGAAGTGGTTGTTGCTTGGACTGAATAGGACATTGTCATAACTGGTCATGGTGTTGTCTGAATGGATGTTGCTGTCTTGAATGGTGTTGTTGTCTTGATGTTGAGTCTTGTCTTGAGCTTGTGTCTTGTCTTGGTCATATACTCCTGTTGCAACCTCCCTTTCTTGATAAGGATTTGCCCTCAAATCTTCATCACCTTCATCATCTGATTCACCATGGTAGGGGCTCAGGTCTCCAACATTGAAAGTACCATGTACACCATAGCTTCCTGGTAGATCCACCTTGTAAGCATTTGTGCCTATCTTCTTCAATATCTCATATGGTCCATCAGCTCTTGGCATGAGCTTGTTTCTCCTCTTGTCTGGAAATCTCGCTAAATGCAACCATACAAGATCCCCTGCCTTGAACTCCCTTGCTTTCTTAGGCCCTTTGGACCTAGCCTTGTACAACTCATTGGACCTTTCAATCTGCTTCTTGACTTGCTCATGAATCTGTATCATTTGCTCAACTGTTTTCTTTGCATCATAGCTTGCTTTGCTTCCTTTGACTGGTGCTAGGTCTGTAGGCATGAGAGGATTAGTTCCATAAACTGTTTCAAAAGGACTTTTACCTGTGCTGCTGGAGGGAGCTCTGTTGAAGGCAAACTCATCTTGTGCTAGCCTGAGGTCCCAATCTTTTAATGACTTAGAAACAATGCTCCTTAAGATCTTTCCTAGTGTCCTGTTAGTGACTTCTGTCTGCCCATCAGTTTGGGGATGGTGAGAAGTACTAAACAATAGCCTGGTCTTCAATAGCTTCCACAAGGTTCTCCAGAAGTGACTCATGAACTTTGTGTCTCTATCTGAGACAATGCTTCTAGGGACCCCATGTAACTTGACAACCTCCCTAAAGTATAGTTCAGCTACCCCCAAAGCATCCTCAGTCTTCTTATAAGCAATGAAATGGGCCATCTTGCTGAACCTATCTACAACCACCATGATTGAATCTTTTCCCCTTTGAGTTCTAGGTAAGGCTACAATGAAGTCCATACTGAGGTCTTCCCATGGCTTGTTTGGTACTGGAAGTGGTGTGTAAGGGCCTGCTTGAAAGTGTGCCTTGGCTAGTTGACAAGACCTGCATCTCTTGAGGGCATCTTGCACATCACTGAGCATCTTAGGCCAGTAGAACTGATCTTGCAATATGTCATAGGTCTTCTGCACCCCAAAGTGACTAGCAAGGCCATTGGAGTGAACCTCTTTGACAAGTAGTCCCCTATAAGGTCCTTTAGGCACACATAGTTTGTTTCCATAGAACAAGTAGCCTTCCTGAGCTGTGTACTTGCTCCCTTTCTTGACTTGTCCTTCCTGATACACCTCCCATTCATGTTTGAAGTATGGGTCTTCTTGATAGAGCTCTTTCATAAATGCAAACCCCAACACCCTTTGTTCCATGAAGGTCAACATCACAGATCTTCTAGACAATGCATCAGCTACAACATTGTTCTTACCCTCTATGTATTTGCTGGAGAATGAGAAGGATTGCAAGAATTCTACCCATTTGGCATGCCTGGGGTTGAGTTTGTGCTGTCCATTGATGTATTTGAGAGCCTCATGATCAGAATGAAGCACAAAAGGCTTAGGCTTCAAGTAGTGTCCCCAGTGGTTCAATGCTCTCACAATGGCATAGAATTCTTTGTCATATGTGGAGTAATTAAGCTTGGCTCCATTTAGCTTCTCACTGAAGTATGCAACTGGTTTCTTCTCTTGAGTGCGCACAGCTCCTATGCCAAGGCCACTGGCATCACACTCTACCTCAAAGAGTTTGTTAAAATCTGGTAGAACCAATATTGGAGATTTACATAATAGCTCCTTGATCAGATTGAAGGACCTTTCAGCCTTCTCATTCCACTTGAACTCTCCCTTCTTCATGCACTCAGTAATAGAGGCCATGATTGAACTAAACCCTTGTATGAACCTCCTATAGAAGGATGCTAACCCATGAAAACTTCTAACATCAGTAACAGTTTGAGGAAGGGGCCATTCCTTGATTGCTTGCACCTTCTCAGAATCAACTGCTACTCCTTTCTTAGAGATGATGAACCCAAGGAAGTAAACCTCAGGCTGCATGAAGGTGCACTTCTCTAGTTTGTCATACAACTTGTTCTCTCTTAAGACCTCAAACAACAACTTCAGATGCTGCAAATGTTCTCCCCTAGTTGAACTGTAAATAAGAATGTCATCAAAGTAAACCACCACACACGTGCCTAAGTAGGGCCTTAGGACCTCTGTCATCAACCTCATGAAGGTACTAGGGGCATTAGACAACCCAAAAGGCATCACCAACCATTCATAGAGCCCATGTTTAGTCTTGAAAGCTGTCTTCCATTCATCCCCTGCTCTTATCCTCACTTGGTGATAGCCCTGCCTTAGATCAATCTTAGTGAATACTTGAGCCCCACTTAACTCATCCAGAATATCATTAAGTCTAGGTATGGGGAACCTATACTTGATGGTAATGTTGTTGATGGCTCTACTGTCAATGCACATACGCCAAGTCCCATCCTTCTTTGGCACAAGCAAGGCTGGTACAGCACAAGGACTGAGGGATTCTCTGACATAGCCCTTGTTGAGCAGCTCACCTACTTGAAGTTGGAGCTCTTGTGTAGCCTTAGGATCACTCCTGTAAGCTGGCTTGTTGGGTAGGATAGCTCCAGGCACTAGGTCAATGTGGTGTTCTATTCCTCTAAGTGGTGGCAGTCCACTAGGGAGCTCAGTAGGAAAGACATCACCATAACTTTCTAGGATAGACTTGACCTCTTCAGGGATATCAATGATGCTCATCCCAGTCTCCTTGGCAAGTAATATGTATACAGGTTGTAGCTCACTTAACTCTTGTACTAGTTCTGATTCACTTATCAGCATGACTTCCTTGGAAGCCTCACTCATGGGGTTTGGGTTGATCTTTAAAGCAGGTGGTAGAGGTGCCAGGGTGATTTTCTTCTTCCCATACTTAAAAGTGTAGGTGTTGTCCCTCCCATGGTGTATGGCATCCCTATCAAACTCCCATGGCCTCCCAAGCAAAAGGTGACATGCATCCATAGGTAGAACATCACAAAGACTCTCATCCACATACCCTTTACCAATTGAGAAAGGCACAACACATTGTTTATCCACCTTGATCTCAGCCCCTTTGTTTAGCCATCTGAGTTTGTAAGGTAGGGGGTGGTCCTTGGTGGGTAGAGCTAGCTTGTCTATCAGTGTTTTGGAGGCCACATTAGTGCAGCTTCCACCATCAATAATGAGGTTACATACTCTACCCTTGATGGTACATCTGGTCCTAAAGATCTGGTGTCTTTGGTCCTCTTCCAAAGGTTGTGGTTGAGTATGCATTACCCTCCATGTTACCAAACTTAACCCTGCATCAGGCTCTATCAACTCCTCACTAGCCTCTACCTCAGGCTCTTCCATCTCTTCATCACAGACCAACACTTCATCATCTCCCCAATGGATTACTTCTAGGGTACTCAGAGCCCTTTTAGATGAACATTCTCTAGCAAAATGTCCATACCCTTGACATTGAAAGCACTTTTTGAGAGGAGTAGTCTTCCTTTGGCCTGCCTCAATAGCCTTGCTTTTATCAGGGTTGAAAGGGGTCTTAATATGAACCACAGGTTCTCCTATCTTGACTCCTACAAAGGGTTTGAAGGTGGGGGTTCTAGCAGGTGTTTTAGAAGCACTGGCCTTTCCCTTCCCCAATTTTTCTACCCTTAAAGACAAGTTGACAGCTTCCTCAAAGGAGTATATATTTTGTAGCCTAACTTTGCTAGCTATCCTTTCATCCAACCCTTCTAAGAACCTTGCTATCTTTTGTTCAGATTTCTCAACAACCTCACATTGCAATGTAAGTTGTTCAAAGTCTCTTAGGTAGGACTCTACAGGTCTTTGGTCTTGCTTTAGGTGAGTAAGTTTAATGAACATGTCCTGAGTGTAGTCCCTAGAGACAAACTTAGCTCTCATTTTCTTTTTCAGTTTGAGCCATGACTTTACAGGTTCTTTCCCTTCCCTAACCCTCAAGGTTTTCATGTTTTCATACCACAGTGAGGCATAGCCTTTTATTTTCATGATAGCAACCTTAAAAGCCTTTCTATCAGTGTATCCTTTAAACTCAAAGACTCTTTCTACAGACCTTAGCCAATCTAGGAAATCATCAGGGTTCAAGCTACCTAGAAAGTCAGGGATCTCTACCTTTATGTCTTTGTCTTGGTGTCTGAGAAGACTGTGATCTGAGCCATCTGAATCTGACATTTCAAACTGATCTACAGGTTGTCTCCTCCTTCCTCCACCTTGTGGGAAAGGTGCTCCTCTCCCTCGACCTCTGCCTCCCCTTGTATCATTGTTCTGTTGGCCCTCAAGGAGTTCATTGACAGATCTAGAGACCTCCATTACAGTTCTGACAAGACCTTGAACTGTGTTTTCAAGACCTGTGATTCTCTCTTCACTCATGGTTGTATTTTGTGTTTTTAATGTAGTTAGGTAGATGAACTCACAAACCAAAGCTCTGATAACCAATTTGCACTGAAATTATTTAGAAAGACAAGCTAAACAATGAAATTTGAACTAAGGTCAGACACTTTGCAAATACTCTGTTTCTGTTTGAACTGATTGTTAAAGAACAAAGATAGAACCTTAACCAAAGCACAAAGCCAATGATTGAGGGTTGAACTTTGATCCCAGCACACAGCTAAGGACCCAAGCTCACTTCCAAGCACAAAGCAAAGGAAGTTGTCTCAAGCACACAGCCAAGAGATGTTAACAGAAACAAGGTTTCAGTTTTATGTTTTACTTCAAATCTGTCTTTCATTCATTAGGAAATGGCCTTATATAGGCAAGGAGATTACATCCTACTCGTTCAATACATCCTAGGGCCATAATTGGCTTGCAAAAGAAACAGAAATAACAGCTACATTGTTCAGCATAAAGCAATAAAGTACAAAAGCAATTCTAATGGGACAATCTGCCTTAATTGGGTTGTTTAGGTTGAAACTGGTGGAGGAGTGGACTTCCAAGCTTGATTCTTGAGCTCAACTGAAGTGGGATGGATGCCAAAGGTCCTGCTAAAAGGCCCTCGAGCTTGTTTGATCAAAACAGGAAAGTTTGATAGTGACATGTTAACTACTGCAAAAAGGACTGAAATTTGGATAGTTTGAAGTTGTCCCTAGTCTAACTTTTTGTGTGTGCATTTCATGGAAGAGAAGTCCTGGGCAAAGTTGTAGAGGACCTTCCCAAGGACAAAGTTTGATGTTTGGTTAGGCTTGTTTGAATGTGTGGGACCCCCATGGACCCTGTTTAGAAAGACTGTGATAGGCTGTTTTTGGCTGAGAGTTGTTTTTGTTGTGTTGGGTTTGTTTTGCTGTTGGCTGTGTGTTGTTGTGGCTTAGTCTTGGGAAGTGGATGGCTAGGCTTTGTTCTGGGTTGTGTGGTGTTGTCTTAGCAGGCCTGAAGTGGTTGTTGCTTGGACTGAATAGGACATTGTCATAACTGGTCATGGTGTTGTCTGAATGGATGTTGCTGTCTTGAATGGTGTTGTTGTCTTGATGTTGAGTCTTGTCTTGAGCTTGTGTCTTGTCTTGGTCATATACTCCTGTTGCACTAGAAGTATTGTCTCAGATAGAGATACAAAGTTCATGAGTCATTTCTGGAGAACCTTGTGGAAACTATTCAAGACCAGGCTACTGTTTAGCACTTCTCACCATCCTCAAACTGATGGGCAGACAGAAGTCACTAACATGACATTGGGGAAGATCTTGAGGAGCATTGTCTCTAAATCCTTGAAAGATTGGGATCTCAGGCTAGCACAAGCTGAGTTTGCCTTCAACAGAGCCCCCCCCACAAGCACAGGTAAAAGTCCTTTTGAAACAGTTTATGGTACTAACCCTCTCATACCCACAGACCTGGCTCCAGTTAGAGGAAACAAGGTAAACTATGATGCAAAGAAGAGAGTTGAGCAGATGTTACAGATCCATGAATAGGTTAAGACGCAAATTGAGAAAACTAATGAGCTGTACAAAGCAAGAGCGAAAGGACCTAAGAAGACTAAGGAGTTCAAAGCATGGGACCTTGTCTGGCTGCACTTGAGGAAAGAAAGGTTTCCAGACAAGAGGAAGAACAAACTCATGCCAAGGGCTGATGGACCATTTGAAATATTGGAAAGGTTGGGACCTAATGCCTACAAAGTAGATCTACCAGGAAGCTATGGTGTCCATGGCACTTTCAATGTTGGGGATCTGAGTCCCTACCATGGAGAGTCAAATGATGATGAAGTTGAATATTTGAGGGCAAATCCTTTTCAAGAAAGGGAGGTTGCAACAGGAGGTCCAAGCCAAGTCACACATGGAACACATGATCAAAGCCAGCTAGCCAAAGATAGTACAAACAACCCTACAACAAACAGTTCAAACCATGATACTGCAACCATGGTTCAGTACCAACTTCAAAGCCAGACCATGCCCAAGCCAAGTCCAAACCACAGCCCACAACCACCCTCAACTTACCTCAAGAGCTATGTCAATGCCTTATACAATTCAAACCTTAGTCTCACAAACCAGAACAAGAGCAAAACAAGCAACAACCAGCCCATCTGCCAGAAAGAAGCCAGTTTGTACCAGTTGCCTTGGGCAGGGTCCAAGGGTGACTATCATGCATAAGAAACTTAAACCAAGGATCCGGTTTGATCTTAGGGAGGGTCTGCTAACTTTTTGTCCAGGGAACCTTCCTCAGAAAATGCCAGGAACACAATTTAATTCAAGCCACAAACCAAAGAAGACCAGTTTTAACCTATCCTAGAGTAGTTCAGCTGTCACTGTCAAGACTTCCTCTTTTGGCCAAGCAAGCTCGAGGGACTGTCTGGTGAGTCTTTTGGGATCAAAATTAATTCTGTTTGGCTCAAGAAACCAAGCCTCAAGTCCACTCTTCTACTAAAATAAAGCAACAAGCAAGGCAACAAGGAAGATTGTACTTTTGTCAAACTACTTTCTGTTCTTTACTTTATTACTTTATGTCTGAACAATGTAGCTGTTTTTATGTCCTCTTTTGCAAGACAATTGTGGCCCTAGATGTAATGGACGAGTAAGATGTATCTTCATTGCCTATATAAGGCTTATTTCTAATGAATACAAGGCAGATTTGAAGTAAACACAAAAACTGAAACCTCTGTTTCTATTATCATCTCTTGGCTGTGTGCTTGAGAAAGCTTTCATTGCTGTGTTCTTGAAAGTGAACCTAGACCCTTAGCTGTGTGCTGGGATCAAGGTTCAACCCTCAACCATTGGCTGTGTGCTTTGGTTAAGGTTCTATCAGCTTTCCATTAGTATTCAGTCAAACAAAACAGAACAAACATTGAATGTCTTAAACTTAACTTACATTGTCTATATTGTGCTTGTTTCCTTGATACTTTCAGTGCAGAATCTGTCCCCTTCCTGAAGAATTCACTGTCTTGGGAGGATGGAAGATCAATCAGGAACCTGCAATTCTTGACTTCGTTCCAGATTGGGGTAGTAAGTACCGCGATTATCTAGGTTTATCCCACGAGGAGTCCCATGTCGTAGTTGAGGGAGGACGAGTGAATCTACTTTCCCTAGTGCACCGGTTTCAACGTGCGCATGATCCGGACACTCTTACCGTGTACCGACGACGTGCATATGGTCTTATTCTTCTGAAATTGTATTGTTTTGAGGGTTTAGTGGAGATTCCATCCTATCGCGGCCAGGCGAGACTCGTTCGAATTGTTGAACAAATGGAAAAACACGCTAATCCTGCTTGGATTATCTTCGCGGAAACTATTAGGGGGTTGGATGCTCGAAAGGCCAACCCAAATATTCCTTTTGCGGGGTCATCCCGGCTTCTACAGGTATGTGCTCTTTCATCATTCCTTTCTACTTTCGTTGATAGGGTACGGAAACAACCCAGCGTGGCCGACTCGATCGAGTATGATGATATGCAATCGAGTACGCAGAAACTCGATCGAGTATTACAAAAACTCGATCGAGTGTCCTTAAGACGGACCGTAAATGGCTATGGCTAGAGAGAGACTCGGGTGGATTGCCCCACCCTTCGACCCTGAGAATTACCGCGTCATGCAGCTCACTAATCGTCAAAAATGATATCTCTCCGGCCAAAAATAATCATAATGGCGGGAAGTGTTGACTACGGGAGTAGGTTCCCATGTCTGGTTGTTTTTACCGTGCCTTAACTTGGATTCATTTACTGGGCTTTCTGACAATGATCGTGCCAGATCCATCACTCTTTTAGGTTTGGACTATTCTGTTCACATCTATCCGGATCGGATACTTCGACAGTTCGGGCGCCGGCAAGTGCTTCCTATTAGTGAGCCCGCTCGAGAATCTTCGGCTATAATTTCCTTTTCACGATGTCGTTCATAGCTCCATGCTTGGCATTGCAGGACCATATGGTGGGTACCCAAGCCTCGTGAATCCACATGGGTTTCCCTTTCCTACCGTAAATGGACTACTGAATCAGACTCTGCTACTAGGAGGAGGTTGCAGCAAGATGACGTTACCAATCGAGAACATCATGACAAGGGTTTAGAAAATCGAGCATACTTCACTGGATGGACTCCAAGTTCTGAGACCGAGCCTAGACCTGACGTGTGGGAACGACAGGGCTCCGTGAGTGGTGGTGGCTCGACACTTATAGAAACGCTTGGGCCTTGGTCGAGCGTGATAGACAATTTGGGCCCGCGGGAAGACATTGTTGTCCCCCCAAAGAAACGGGCGAGGATGATGATGGGTGAGACATCGTCTCGAATTGATGGGACACATAACCCAGCTAAGGATAGGCACTAGTTAAGGTTATATTATCTACTATTGATTACTACTATGTTTTTATTTGCTTTCCTTTAGTTTGCGTGCAATGGGCATCGCCCGGGATTTATTTGGAATAAAATAATTATTATTTATTACATATCTCCAGTTTCTACATCAAAAATTTCATTTTTGTTAATTTCATTTTTGTTACAACCTGCCGGTTGAAATCTTGCCAAGAGTTTCCTACGTATCTGGTTTTCAACAGAATCAAACCATGACTGTAGTTTTTACAAACATTTCATGCAGTGGCAACAAATGCCAAACTCAAAACTTATTCTAAGTACAATGCAATTTAAAAGTTATTACATAACATTTGAGAATGAGGTCCCTAAGGATAGTATTTCTTCAACTGGTCCAAATTCGTTGGGTTGGAGAAATCGTTCCCATCCAGATTAGTAAGTCGGGCTGCGCCTCATCTTAGGATTTTCATCACCAAATACGGGCCTGCCTAGTTTGGTTTGAACTTTGCCCTCGGGTCTACCGGGAGTAGTGCTCGGACAGATTTTAACACGAGATCGCCTTCTTTGATCCCTCGAGGTTTCACCTTTTTATTAAACGATCGCTCTATCCATTTTTGATAGAGTTGAACTTGATATATTGCATTCAGACGTCCTTCATCGAGCATTACTAGAGAATCATATCTGGCTTGAACCCAGTCGCCTTCAAGGACTTGGCTCTCAAGTAGTATTCTAAAAGATGGCACTTCTAACTCAACTGGTTGGATTGCCTCCATCCCATATGCTAAATAAAACGGGTTTGTACCCGTTGAAGTTCTTATTGAAGTCCTTTACCCCCATAATGCGAAAGGTATCTTATCCGGCCACTCACGGTAATTCTCAGTTATCGTTTTTAGAATAACTGTGGCTATTTTGTTGGCAGCTTCTACCGCACAAATAGTGTGAGGTCGGTAAGGTGATGACTTGTGTCGTTTTATTTTGTATTTTTCGAACAATTCGGCGGTTTCAGCCTGGAAGTGGATTCCGTGATCACTGATCATTTCATGTGGTACCCCATATCTACAAATGATGTCGTTTTGAATGAATTTGGCTACTTGCTTCGAATCTAGGACTCGGCCTCTACCCACTTCGTGAAGTAGTCAATGCAACTAAGATGAAGCAATGCCCTCCCGTTCCACAAGGATTTAGTTTTCCAATGATGTCGATTCCCCAGGTTGAGAAAGGCCAAGGTGACGTCATGGTGTAAAGAAAGGAAGGAGGCATGTGCTGCACATTTGCGAATATCTTGAAATTGTGGCAATGTCGAGAATATTTTCGACAATTTGATTCCATCGTCGTCCAATAATAATCGAGTCTCATGATTTTCCGAACTAGCATGTGGGCGTTCATGTGTGTCTCACATTCCGCGTCATGGACGTTTTCCATAACATTTTCGGCTTTTGTCTTGTCGATCCACACCAAGAAGACACTTTGTGCAGTCTTCTTGTATAATTGCCCGTTGTTAGTCTTAATGAATTCAGCTGACAATATTTGTAGTGCGCGTTTTCCGCGCGTAACAAGGTCTCCAGGGTATTCTCCCGTGTCTTTGAATTTGAGAATTAACGTATACCAGGGTTCGGTCTCACTTCTCTCAATATCGTCGATCGCATTAATGTAAGCTGGTGCGGATCTTCGCTCGACGCATAGGGGCATACTATTCATGTGATCAGGGATGTTTATCAATGCTGCCAATTTTGACAAGGCGTCAGCAAATTGATTTTCCACTCTTGGGAGGTGAACATATTGTATGTCGTCGAAAAGTGTTTCTAGCTCTTCTATCTTGGCTTGATATGGTGCCAAACTTACACTCTTGATTCCAAGATCCCGTGACTTGGTTGATGACCAACGGCGAATCCCCGTGTACTATAAACTTCTTTATGCCTAATTCCTTGGCACTTTCTAGACCCAGAAGGCAGGCCTTGTACTCTGCGACGGTTTTTGTGACGGTGAAGTGTAATTTGACTGACACGGGCATATGTTCTCCCTTTGGTGAAATGAGAAGAACCCATATCTGATATCCCATGCAATTTGATGCTCCATCAAAATACAAATCCCATATGTCATCTTCGATGTGTAACCCATCTTCGTCCAGGAATGACCATGTGTCAAAAACTTCTGATTCTTCGATTGGGTTATCGACCAAGAAGTCAACGACAACCCTTCCTTTTATTGCCTTCAGTGGTACATATTTAAGAACAAACTCAGATAGCATGAGAGTCCATCTCGATATTCTGCAGCACTGGTTTTTCAAACAGGTACTTGACAGGATCCATTTTGGAGTATACATTTACACTATGACTAAGCATGTAGTGTCTTAACTTCTCTGTTGCCCATACCAAGGCTAGGCATTTCTTTTCAACTGGAGTGTACTTCGACTCATATTCTAAGAACTTTTTATTGATGTAGTAAATTTCTCTTTCCTCTTTGTCTACAATTTGGGCCAACATTGCCCCCATCGCGGTATCTGTGACTGTTAGATACAACGACAATGGCAATCGACTACTTCTGGACTAAGGACTAGGGGAGAGGATAACACCGCTCTTATCGTGTCGAAGGCATCTTGACATTCTCCGTCCCAAGCTACATGCTCTCCAACCTTGAGCTTCTTAAAGATTGGTTCGCATATTATAGTTAATTTTGCGATGAATCGGCTTATGTATTGTATTCGACCCAGGAAGGCTCAGATCTCTTTTTCGGTTGTGGGATGGGGCATTTCCATAATAGCTTTAACCTTTTAAGGGTTGACTTCGATGCCACGGTGGCTAACGATGTGACCCAAAAGATTTCCAGAGTGACCCCGAATGCGTACTTTTGTGGATTCAATCTCATATTTTACTTCTGCAGCCTTTCAAAAAACTTTTGCAAGGCACTGAGGTGCCTAGTGCGTTCCTTTGATTTCACGATCATGTCGTTGACATATAGTTCCTTTTATTTGTTGATCATGTCATGTAGCAACGTCGTTGTCGTTCTT
Source organism: Heliosperma pusillum (assembly GCA_022085475.1). NCBI lineage: Eukaryota > Viridiplantae > Streptophyta > Magnoliopsida > Caryophyllales > Caryophyllaceae > Heliosperma > Heliosperma pusillum. The sequence goes on from JAIUZE010070282.1 coordinate 23,507, forward strand.
TGGTATGTAGCTCCAGCGTTTATCAACCCGAATGGCATGACTGTGTAGCAATAGGTACCCCACTGTGTCACGAAAGAAGTTTTGTGCATATCTTCCTCGGCCATCTTTATCTGATTGTAACCGGCATAACCATCCATAAAGGATAGTAGTGCATGATTCGCGGGGTTGTCAATCAAGATATCAATCTGAGGTAATGGGTAGTCGTCCTTCGGACTGGCTTTGTTTAGATCACGAAAGTCCACGCAAACACGGACTTTACCGTCTTTCTTCGGAACTGGAACTATGTTAGCTACCCACTCTGCGTATTGTGACACTTTAATGAACCTGGATTTGAGCTGTTTATCGACTTCGCTTTGACCTTTAAAGATCACTCGGTACGCATTCTACATAGCTTTTGCTTCACTTGTTTGAAACCCGGTTTGATCGGAATTTTGTGCTCCACGATTTCTCGATCAACACCCAACATATCTTTGTAGGACCATGCGAACACACTCCTGAACTCATTCAACAAGTCTATGAACCCCTTTCTTCCTTCGGGATCTAAGGTTGTTCATATCTTAAGATCTTGTGGCTCTAGGGTGGTCCCCACATTGATGGTTTTGGTATCTTTGATGGTCGGGCGTCTTTAGTCGTATTCTTCCAACCCTTTTACTAAATGGGGGGGAGGTGGTTCAAACTCCTCCTTATCTTCTTCTTCTATCTGTTCGTTTTCGACCTCATTCTCAATGTCATTAATAAAACAATCGTTTTCAAAAATTGAATTGCAAAGTAAATAAGAGAAGTCGTAAGCAAAATGGTTCATCTTATTATTAATCTGGAACAGTGCGAAATGCGCTAAGATTTGGCCCAACTGATCAGAGGTCAGCGGCTGGATAGGAGTGGTATTCAGGATGGGCCCATGGATACCAGCAGGAGACATGGGAAAAGGAAAGACTGGGGAAGGGGTATATTCGACACCTATTGCACTAGATCTAGCATTAAGACTCACATTAAATTTAGACTCAGATTCAGACTCAGACTCAGACCCAGATCCAGAATCATCCTCTGTCTTGAATAGCTCTCCTTCCCCTGTAGTCATCTTGAAGAGTAGTCTCTTGTTGTCAGTCCATTTGATTGTTTTCCTCCATCCAGATGTATCCGTGATGAGGGTAGATGGATTGAAACAGTCGCTTCTTATGATCGTGGTTATCAAATCTTCGTTTGACACCCTTGGTTTATTTTCTTCTCCGAAGAGGAAACCCATAGCTTTCCTATCTTAGATTGGGGTGGTATCCTTCTTTGTCGTGGCTACAGTCATGACATCGTCAGAATGTAATTGCAGTCTTAGAATATCTTGATTCCAGGGACCCATTTGTTGGCGTTTGAGTCGAAGATTGGTTCAGGGAAATCCAAACACGACACGTTTTCACCAGCTTTTATGAAGTGGCCATTTAGAGTTAGCATGTATGTCTTCATGTTAATGTCTCGACCTTTGGTCAAGATCCTTTTCTCTGAGAGGTCTTTGCTAGTTGGCTTCATTTCAAGGATATTCTTCCTTCGACGGTACAAGGAGAGATCGAAATACTTCCCGGTTTCGAGAACCGTTTTGAAGGTATGGCTTTCAGTGTACAAGTCCATGTTTGTTATTTCGAATCCGGATTTTCATGACCTTGAATCCGTAAGGTTTAACTCTGGTATCGATTTGACCTTCCGAGGTTATATCCCCTCCCGTCACTACCATTGGAGTAGCGTCGATAGTTATCACCTTGCCTTGGAGTGGGATCTTGATCGTCCGATGTAGGGTGGAAGATACGGCCTTTATAGCATGAATCCAAGGCCTACTGATAAGTGAATATTTGTATGGTTTTAACCCCCAATTTAGCTCGGTTTTGTATGTCATTTGTGCTTTGTTAAGCCACTTTATGAGCTAATATTGTCTTCTAGGCGAATTCCTGTGTTCTAACCTGTTTTATAGGGAAAGTGACGTTTCTACGCCCTTTTTCTATATTCCCGAGCATTTGCCTAGAACCCGACGATTTGAAGAAGCAAGCTTGACCAAGTGAAAGGCATTTCAAGAAGGTTCACTAAATCGAAAGAGAGAAGAAGCAAAGACAGTTTCGTAGTTGTCGGAAGATCAATCAATTAGGCGGAAGCAATCGTCGCTTTACATCAAACCCTATCAACAAACCCGACTGAAGAGGTCAAGGGGGATGTTGGAAGTCAAGTCAAAGCAAAGAAAGATGAAACGTTAGTCAAGAGCTTCCAGAAGACCACATACCCGATCGGGTAAGTGTGTACCCGATCGGGTAAGTGTGCTGATCCGAGCATGACGGCTTCTTCATCCTATTTTTGTCCTATGTGTTTAATGCCCGACCTCTTCTCCACGAAACCCTAATACTATAAATAGATGCTCTAGCCCTTCATATCATATCATCTCATCTCACACAATCTCTTCACACAACATCTCTTCTCTTCTTACATTTCTCTTTAGTTTAGTTCTTCTTCTTTCTTAGTTTAGTTTAGTTTTAGTTTTCTCTAGTTTAGTTTAGTCTAGTTCTAAGTTTTCTTCAATTGTAGTTGTTCTAGTTGTAATTGGAATTCAAGTTTTCGGGTTTGCATTTCCTATTCAAGTTCTTGTTCCATTTCAATCTTTGCTCATCCTTTTTCGGTAATCTTTATTCTCGTCTTTACATTATAGTTTCATTTTCTTTTAGTATTTCCTTTATCATGTTTATCATTCTTAGTTTTATAATCTTTGTTTCCTTTTCAGTGTTAATCATGCATAAGTAGTCACCCTTCTAGGGTGTAGGATAGCCATGTTAGATTAATTAAAAGATGATAATTGGATAAAAGAAATTGTGCCTTTAAAACGTTGTGTCTATGCATGTTTGGATTGTAACGATAGTTATCGATTTTTGGCCAAAATCATTTGACTAGTATGGAATTCTTTTCCAAGGTAAACATACGAGAATTGAATAGACAAAGCATGACATGGTAAATTAAGACCTAGTAAATCGCATAAAAAGCCTGCTAGACCATCTGATCTATGATTGTAATGAACACATCATTCTTACGAACTCACAATGAATTATTTGCATATCCTAAATCCAATTTCATCAATATATTAATCTACATGTGTGAACCTACTTCTCTAGATTCTTTTCTTTATTGTATTGTTATCATTATAGCATTTAGTAATTAGTGACAAACATTTGCCAATCGTACAAGGTAGAGTTCTAACCATAACTATTCACAAGTATCTCCCGTCTCTCCGAGATCGACCCCATACTTCCCTAATTACATTAATTTGTTGTTAGCCTAGTCTGGGTTATTTATCTTTGATTAGGGTACGCGACAACCCTATCAAATTTTGGCGCCGTTGCCGGGGAGCACGGTTTTGTTTATTTGTGATTAGTAGAGTTTTACCTTGTCTTTTTCTTTTTTCTTCTTTTCTTTTGTGTCGAGGAACACTTGTTCCTTGAGATTTTTCTCACCTTTTCCTTGTAGTATAGTGACTCTTTTCAGGTAATAGGAATATTTTCTTTCAAAGGCTTTGCTTTATTTTCTTTCAATGACTATCTATTTCCAACCTCCACAATGCGAGAATGAGCTTTTCCATGAATACCTCGACCGATTTTATAGCTATTCAAACCATATTATCTCTCTTGGGTATACCCTTGATGAGACCTATATGAGAGGTGTCGTGATTCATGGAATGCTCATTAAGTGTCGTAGCCTGGCTATGCAATTGAGTGCTGGAAGTTTTTATCAGAAGAGAGGAAATGAACTTTGGATTTTCTTGGACTTTATGGCATCCCAATCTTGGGATGAAACGCACCGGCGGTTGGGAATCCAAGAGCAAATCAATGAAATCAGGGCTTAACTTCAAATACTCAAAGGGCAAAAGGAAGAACCCACATTTAAAATTTGTAAGCCAATCAATTTTCCTTATGCTTTTTTAGCTCCCCCATGTGAGTCTATTTTCTCTTGTGCTTTTTCATGTCCCCCATGTGAGTCTAAATCTCCCCAATCATATGAATTAATAGATGACGATGATGATGGTCCAACCTTTTCTATTTAAAGTCACTCTAGTGTCGTTCCATTTGACAATTTTGAGACCCCCATTATTGATATTAACCATATGGTAGTCGAGACTTTAGACAAGGATGTTGTTAAGCCCATTTGTGACTCCAATGGAGAGTTGTCGATCGAGTCATCAGTTTTCTTTGAAAATCCCTTCGCTAAGGATATTCCAGATTTATTTGAAAATGATACTGGGTTTTGTGAACCTAGCCTTGAAATTAAGTGGGATCAACCACCCATTTTTGATTCCCAATCCTTTGATTCACCCTACCCCAATTAGAGTCCACTAATGATATTTTGGGAACTAATTGTTTGTTCCATAATCTTAAACATTTCACTCCATCTCTCACTGACGAGTGGAGCAGTTCAGTGGTCATCTATGAAGTTTGTCATTTGCACAATGATAAGATATATCAATTATTACCTTCGATATTTCAGGCCTATATCTTGTCAATTGCTTACATATGTTTTTGTATAGCTCATGCGCAGGTATATGATCGACTTCTAAGGGCATTGACATGCTTTTTAAGGCACAATGAATGATTTTCATTAATAAAGAGTTTAGCAAGACATTTAACTTGCGCTTCTCGGGAGGCAACCCGTGTTTTCTCTTATTGCATCTTTATTTTTGTATTCCTTTTTTCGTTGTTAAGATATATTTTGCAGATGAAAGAGTTTTTGAAGCATCTATAGAGACCTTCCTTGTCAAGTCCAAAAGACTAGCTTGGGGGAGTCCGCGCTGACTAGTAAGCTTCACTCTTCTTTCATTTTTTTTTTCTTCCTTTTCCCCATTAAGCATCTCATTGCATATTTTGTCTTTGTGCTCACATTGAGGACAATGTGATGTTTAGCTTGGGGGAGGGATTGCATTTTCCCATTTTGCATTTTAGTTTATCATTTTTCAAATTTTGAATAAAAGAAAAAGAAGATTTTTGAGATTTAAAAATTTCTGAACACAATTGAATGCTTTTCATGCTTTGCTTTCTTGTTTACTATGCTATCATGTTACATTTCCCAAACTTAGAGCTTTCAAACGATAATGGTTCAATATTCATTGAATTGTGCATACATGGGGAAGTCTTGTACACAGTAGACATGGAATGAATCTATAGATGAGTACGCTTGATCTTGACATTTGGCAAGTTACATATATTGTAAGGTAGAACCTCCTTAGACTGGTACATCCATACCCAGTCTCATCTAGGTGTGTGTAGTTCTCCTTGTGATGTGTGTCATGTCAAAACGCATAAGTATGGTTCTCATTTCATTCCTATAAGCATTGCATTCATGATTCACTAAGATTTGAAGCCTTTTTCACTTTGAATTACACCTCAAAATTAGCCCCTTCATACAAATGTTTCACAAAATAATAGCTACAAATAAAAACTGCCCACCTTTTGAGCTAGTAGCTAGACTATGGTGTATGGGTGCTCTTTTGAGAAGATTTTGTTCCTTGATGTCAAAGTGAATTTGGAAGAACGGAAAAGTTCAAGAAGTGAAGTTGTGTTCAGAAAAGAAAAATGAAATAGAAAAATGAAAAAATTGGAAAAGAAAAAAATTGAAAAAAAAAGGAAAAAAGAAATAAAAGAAGAAGTTGTGAGTATCTCCTCAAAATGTCAAATCAATAGAAGGAGTTTATCCTTGTGTTTCGTATGTAATAAGCCAAATCTTTTACTTCTGGCTTCGTTTTTCGTCTTCTGGGAATTTGATCGAAAGTTTGGATTGAGTATTCATTTATCATTGGTCAGTTGCTAGCTCATTCTAACTTTCACATGACCATAATTGTTTGTCCACCTTTCACCCATTTCCCAAAGCCTTCTTCCTATTTTTCCGGCTTCTTTTCTATGTGCATTATGATCTTTGACTTGTGTTTTGAATTGTTTACCATATTAGACTGCGGACACATTTTCATAAGTCGTAGATAGGTGAGTGTCTCAAAACATTTACACATAAAGAAATCACCTTTTACATACAATGAATGTTCGAGTGTGCCGTGAGAGTCCATTTGTCAAAAGATCATGCAAGAGCCGAAAATTCTATTGCCAAATTTTTTGTGCTACGCCGTTATGTAAATCTCAGCCATGTTTATGCATCATTTTTGCCCACGTTGTTTTTGGGTTATGATTCATTATGTTTCCAAAGCTTTATGTTGAGATTTGTTTCTTGATGGTGCAGTAGCCAATGCTTGCAACCTTGTCCTGGTATTGTTTGTTATGTTTGCTTGAGGACAAGCAAAGGTCTAGCTTGGGGGAGTTTGATAAGTGAATATTTGTATGGTTTTAACCCCCAATTTAGCTCGGTTTTGTATGTCATTTGTGCTTTGTTAAGCCACTTTATGAGCTAATATCATCTTCTAGGTGAATTCCTGTGTTCTAACCTGTTTTGTAGGGAAAGTGACGTTTCTACGCCCTTTTTCTATATTCCCGAGCATTTGCCTAGAATCCGACGATTTGTAGAAGCAAGCTTGACCAAGTGAAAGGCATTTCAAGAAGGTTCACTAATTCGAAAGAGAGAAGAAGCAAAGACAGTTTCGTAATTGTCGGAAGATCAATCAATTAGGCGGAAGCAATCGTCGCTTTACATCAAACCCTATCAACAAACCCGACTCAAGAGGTCAAGGGGGATGTTGGAAGTCAAGTCAAAGCAAAGGAAGATGAAACGTTAGTCAAGAGCTTCCAGAAGACCACATACCCGATCGGGTAAGTGTGTACCCGATCGGGTAAGTGTGCTGATCCGAGCACGACGGCTTCTTCATCCTATTTTTGTCCTATGTGTTTAATGCCCGACCTCTTCTCCACGAAACCCTAATACTATAAATAGATGCTCTAGCCCCTCATATCATATCATCTCATCTCACACAATCTCTTCACACAACATCTCTTCTCTTCTTACATTTCTCTTTAGTTTAGTTCTTCTTCTTTCTTAGTTTAGTTTAGTTTTAATTTTCTCTAGTTTAGTTTAGTCTAGTTCTAAGTTTTCTTCAATTGTAGTTGTTCTAGTTGTAATTGGAATTCAAGTTTTCGGGTTTGCATTTCCTATTCAAGTTCTTATTCCATTTCAATCTTTGCTCATCCTTTTCGGTAATCTTTATTCTCGTCTTTACATTATAGTTTCATTTTCTTTTAGTATTTCCTTTATCATGTTTATCATTCTTAGTTTTATAATCTTAGTTTCCCTTTCATTGTTAATCATGCATAAGTAGTCACCTTTCTAGGGTGTAGGATCGCCATGTTAGATTAATTAAAAGATGATAATTGGATAAAAGAAATTGTGCCTTTAAAACGTTGTGTCTATGCATGTTTGGATTGTAACAATAGTTATCGATTTTTGGCCAAAATCATTTGACTAGTATGGAATTCTTTTCCAAGGTAGACATACGAGAATTGAATAGACAAAACATGACATGGTAGATTAAGACCTAGTAAATCGCATAAAAAGCCTGCTAGACCATCTGATCTATGATTGTAATGAACACATCATTCTTACGAACTCACAATGAATTATTTGCATATCCTAAATCCAATTTCATCAATATGTTAATCTACATGTGTGAACCTACTTCCCTAGATTCTTTTCTTTATTGCATTGTTATTATTTAGTAATTAGTGACAAACATTTGCCAATCGTCCAAGGTAGAGTTCTAACCACAACTATTCACAAGTATCTCCCGTCTCCCCGAGATCGACCCCTTACTTCCCTAATTTCATTAATTTGTTGTTAGCCTAGTCTGGGTTATTTATCTTTGATTAGGGTACGCGACAACCCGATCACCTACCGAGAAACAAATTGAAAGATGCAGCGACATCTATCACTTGGAAATTCATTCGCTTTTTAATTTTTCCCACACTTAAGCTTAAAGTGACGAGTCTAGTCACTTAACGCACAGTGCCATCAAATGCTCAGACCGTTTGCGTGGTGGGTATGAAACCGTTCTTCTCGAGACCTGGAATGAGGGTCGTCCTTAGTGGGATGCCGTTGACCGCGAACCCGTCGTCGACTAGAGTCATTGGGAGTCGTTTGTGACGGCATTCTACCGAGATGTACATACCCCAGGAAATAATGGGGTTCAAAGGAGGGAAAGTCTTCATCAGAAAATGTCACGGCATTTGTGAGTCGTGGCCGGGTTTTGAGAAACGAATGAAATCATATCATTCGGAGAGGTGTTAGGTGACACCATCATGTTCATTAGTGCTTGAAGTAGGGCTTGTCGGTATTCGAGTGGACTTAGCATAAGTTCCCAAATAGAGACATCCGCCTTAGTCTTTTGTAGCTGCTTGATGAGGGAAGCCTTTGAGCTCGATCCCTCACCAAGTGCTTTGACTATGGTGGTCTCTTTGGGTGGTGTAGTACTTAGTGTAAGTTTCTTAAACTTGATATTTGACATTTCTAATATCATTAAATACATAGTTTACTCTTAAACTATATGGACCTTATGCATGCATAGCATAAGAAAGGAAAGAACAATTTCTTACATTGATTTTTCAAGAAATGGGCACAATACTTGAACTCCTTTCAAATATTGTTCTTGAGCTAGCAAGATAAGGATGATCTTCCAAGTTTCAAATTAGAAACTATCATATAAGTTGCACCCAAGACTACCCTTAATCACTACTAAAATACTACACTAATATTAGAAGTAGTAGCCCTTAAAAGTATTTCTAGTAACCCTAATTACTACACTTAGTAATTTTATTAGAAATATTATGAATTCAAGTTGTAAGAAAACTTCTCAAGTTTTTATTAAAGAGATAAGAGAGTTTAATGAGAGATAAGTTATTTTCATGTGTAAATAAGACTGAGTAAGTGAATAAGAGGAAAAATTAGTCCTCTTATGCACTTGTGAGTGCCGGCCACACCACCACATGGTGGGGTGTGCTGTCACTTCCAATTGTTCTTAACAATGTAAAAGGTCGAGTGTTGGTAATAGCATTTGTGCATGATTATGTCTAATTCCTAATTAGAATAATACACAAAATAATCACCATCTTTTTACACTACCAAAACCGGTGCAGCCCACTTAAATGGGTGTCCATTTTATTTTTGCAATTTGTCATTTGTCACATATGTGATATGTGACATGTAACATGTAACCTTTGCTTATAAATGTACATTTAACCAATTTAAATGCAATTTCATAACAAATAAATTAGACTTAACATTTTAAGCTACTTTTTATAATTACATGTAAATAAAATGGTTCATCTCATGTTTGGTTAATATAATCGACAACAGTTTGTAATTATAATCAACCAATTTTGCTTATCTCAAATGTTTCATAAACATAATGCATTTTTAGTAATATAACAATTAAATTACTAAAATGAATCTTACTTAATCATATTACAATAAGATATATTTCTCACTTGCAATATAAATTTGGTTCAATTTAAGGGTTTAATTAATCTGTATCGCTATACAATTAATTAATGTACATGATTAAGGGATTGTCTTTTAGGTGTGACCTCAAGGGATCAACTGATCACCACCGTCTTACGACAGTAACGTCAAACTCAATTGAATCAACCGTTCCCGATTTATGTTGACCAGTTGGCTATATTATTCATCATCCCTTTGTATTCTTATTATTGAGATTTAATTATGTGATCGCACTATTTTTAAGGACATTTACTCTAACAATCTCCCACTTGTCCGAGACAAGTGTGCGTCACCAATTCTCTTGTCCTATTAAAATCTCCCACTCAATGCAAGGTGTCTTGCAGGTCGTACTTGCATATGATCATATCTAGAGTAGTTTCCTCGATCTGGAGAGTAACTGTCTGACCGAAATTATCTACCATAGATACCTTTCGAGCGTGGCCACGCATTTTTAGCTTACTCTTCCTCGAGTGACCTTGAGATTTTAAAACAACCCTGACAAGGGATGGACAATTCTTATCGCACCATTCCCTTCGAATAGCCCCAGCTCATCATGACCCAAAAGATGCCCGTTTGACCCCAGTTACGAAGGTCGTAGAGCATAAGTCAAAATTACTCTGAAACTATGCCACCTTAGGCGAACATTATTTAGTGAAAGAATTGACTCAAAAAGAATAATATAGTAGCTATTGCCACAACCAGGCTATAAGAGTTGTCAGAACTCTATAAGCGGTCACTTCCCGACAGAGTGTCTCATACAGTCTGCCTATGTGATCGGCAGGTCATCCCTTATGACCCTATGGCACTTGAACTTGCCATCAATCGCATCACAATTTAGTCACTTCGAGATGTCACCTCATATATGTGTCAATGGGTCAATACTATGTTAAATCCAGTTCACTTTAATGGCGTCCAATATTGTCTCTACAACCCATTTGGAAATAACAAAGCACAAAAAGAGTTTTACAAACTCAAACGATAAATGTGATTATCATATATGAATAATCAACACAATGTTATTGCTTCATATAATTTAATCTAAAGTTTATTTCGTCCATGACAATTCATGACGATCTTATTAAATGCAATAAAGGCTTGGGTACTGAATATACCATGTATTCATTTATTCCCACCTTTTGAATTGCTTTTTCCTTCCATCCAACGTTATTCATAATACCATGAATTCATCTAAATACATGTCTAGATCTCTATCTAGTGTTGGGCTCTTTAACTTGAAAGATGCTCCCACTCTTATCATGATAACTAATAGGTATTTAGGTGAAAGGATCTACCATTAGTTCCTTGTACGCCACCTTATCCTCATCATAAATTACTAAGTTTTTATTTATAGAATTTATAATGATTGACTCTTCAATCATCCTTTTAGTGATTCGCTTCTTGTATAAAAAAAATACGCCTAGGATTTCGACAAATCGTTATAAGTTTGGAAAATTTTGTTTGTGTAACCTTTACAACATATCCAAATTTTTTCTACCAAACACAAGAATGAATCCCTAGTTCTCCTAGACAACCCTATGGATGTTCTTGTAGGCTATCCAATGACACTCATATGTTGTCTAGGAGAACTAGGGATTCATTCTTGTGTTCATGACAAATCGTTATAAGGGATTTGCTTATTTTCGGGGTCGTTAATTCCGGAAACTAGCTATGCCAAATAACAATTTATAAAACCAAATCTAGACTCGAACTATCCTAAGTAAAGGGTAGTAAGGGTAAGACAAGGATCGAACCCAAGAGAAGGCGGTGAATGCTAATAATCTAATCTAGACTCTTGCTAAAAACCGGTTAAACAAATTAATAAATCTAACCACAAATTAAACACTAATTGAAACAAAGACTAGAATTACTTACAAACTATGATATTCACAATGGTAAACATGTAGATAACAAATAGGGAGAAAGTTTTTCATGAGAAAAGATTATCAATCCTAGAATCACCAATAACAACTAAATGATCAAAGATTCAAATAAAGAAAAACAACTTAGTGCAATTATCCCAAGTTCCCCCATAATTAACAAAGTAAAGATCCCTCCTTTCCTCCCTTCTCTATTTATCTATTGCAAACTTCAAAGAATAAGCCACCATGAATTAAACCATCCATAAATGACCCAATACAACTAAACCCATACTTATTAAACCATAAGCATAAATAAAGATGCAAGCTTTAAGCACAAAACCAAAGAAGCATGCTAGATTCATGAACTAAAACATTAAACCATGTTCTAAATACATAATAAACCAAATTCCACTCAAAAGATTCTAACTTTTAAACCAAAGTTACAATCTTTCAAGTTGCATCAACAAATATCAAGACAAATCAACCAAATTCATCAAGACAATGCAATTTAATCAAACAAACAATTACTAAGATGTTTGGTCTTAACAACAATTCATTCAATAATGAAAATCAAACAAAGGAAGATGAAATTAAATAGAGAAGGAAGGATTAAAAAGTCTTACAATGCTAAAGGGAAGAACTTGTTCAAATTACACTAAGCAAAAGGAGATTAGCTACCCATAGTCTTCATAATACAACCAATTTCTAAGGAAAAACCCATTACAAAAGCCAAACTTGAAGAACAAAAAGAGAGAAATGCTAAGGAAAATATGATGTTGTATGATGAATGCCTCCTCCTTTTGTCTCTCTTCAGAAATCTTCTTTTATACCCTTGGTCCGCAAACCTAGGGGCCTTGAAAGGTGGGCTTCCAAAAGACAAGACGAAAAAATGAGAAAAACCCGTGCTGAGAGATGACGCAGGCTGCGTCCTACGACGCAGGCTGCGTCATGCTGACGCAGGCTGCGTCATGCTGACGCAGGCTGCGTCATGCTGACGCAGGCTGCGTCGAGCACTGCCCAACTTTTGCCTTGTTTTCCATCTTGACTTTCGTTGACCCCATGGATATTGACCCCGCCTTGACTTCCATTGACCCAATGGGCTTTGTCTTCAAACCTTGGTGATTCATTGTTAGCCCACTTCAAGTTCCGGGTTTTGGGTCTCGGGTTTTCGGGTTTGACTTTTATTGACTTTCGGGATTTGACTCTTAAATTTGACTTAAAATACTAAATACTAACACTATTACAAAAACTAAAATTAACATAAAACAAAGCTAATGACCCGTAAACAGTAGAACGAAAGACTCTAAAAGTTACTACTAGACACGACATTATTTGACGTTGTCAAACACCCCCACACTTGGACTTTTACTCGTCCCGAGTAAAACTCGAGATTAGCATGAACGACACGAGCCCAACAAAGTGTGTGTGAAGGCATTGACCTCTCTTCCCTCACTACAACCTTCTTATACTCCCTCTTAAACAATCCACCTATGACAAAAACAAAAACAAAAAGACTCAATTCTTGTGACACTCTTCTCTCACTCCCCCTCCTTATATCATCCCTCAAGACTAAAGACACGACATGCCACCTACTCCGACTCAAATCAACTCCTCCCTACTTATAGCTCCCAATAAAATTAGTATGACCATCTTTGCCTTATCCCAAGGCATAGCGAGATGGTCTTTCTCAACAATCTTCACACAAATCCACTCCTTATATCACCCCCTTATTACTCCACTAATGCAAATCATGGTTACTTGGTTGGCACCAAACTTCACAATTTGCACAACCAAGCGACCACCAACATAAATCCACCAATTTGGAACAAAGTTTTGTGACTCAAAAATAAAAATAAAAGGGTCCTAAACTAGCCTCCTTCCAATTTTCCTCCTTATCACTCCCTTCTTATTCCTCCAAAAATTCTCATCATAGGAAGAATTATGCTCAATTTTTTTTCATTTTTTTCATTTTTTTTTTCATTTTTTTCTTGAAAATCCCTCATTTTGCCTAAGGTGCCCTTTCGGGTTTTCACCTTAGCTTTTCCTTTCCGCTCATTGGTGGCTCGCAACTCGATTCTTCATTTTGCCCGGAATGCCCTTTCGGGTTTTCATTCCGTCCTCGGCCACCTTCCCAATCTTGCCTAGGTGCCCACCCTTGTGGGTTTTCACCTAGCCGGGATTTTCAATTTTTTTATTTTTTTTTTCTTTTTTTTCTCTTTGGTTTTTTTTTTCTTTTCAAAATAAAAACAAACACAAAATACAAGGCATCAAAACAAAACTAACTATGTACAATCTTCTCCCCCACACTTAGAATACACAATGTCCTCATTGTGTAGGAGAGGAAAAAATGTTACCTCATCAATTTCCGAAAGGAGAAGATCCCGAGGCACCTCCTCGGTTTCTCCTCCTATCCCTTGCTTCTCTAATCCGTCTTCTTTGCTCCATGCCTTCATCAAGGGTTGCTTGGGTGTAAGGAAAAGGGTAGCCCGGGTTTTGTTGCATGGACATCCCAAAGAGAGAGCTAGCCAATCCATAAACGTCCTCTTGCGCCACCGCATCTTCATAGGAGTCTTGAAGATAGGTGTGGTGGCGCTCATTTTGAACGCTAAAGTGGTTCGTAGCTTGCTCTCTCCAAGCATTTTGGGTGGCCCACATATCATTTTGCTCTTTCCACCTTTGGTCTTGTTGTTCTCTCCAAAGGCGGGCTTCCTCTTGCCCGTCTAGCATCCTCTTCCATTCCTCATTTTGAGCCCTCTCGGCTTCCCCTCTCAATCTCTCCCTCTCCTCCACAACATTATGCCAATCATCCAAACTCTCAAGCCTACCTCCTTGTAATTGTTGCCAAGTGTTTGAGGCATCTACCCTCCCACTAATGTGTGCCAAGACGTCGTTGGTGCTAGCAAAATAGTTAGCCATTTGTTGTTGCCATGGCTCCACGGGTGTGCTAGAACGACCCTCCGCATCAAACATGGGGGTGTCGGTATCATGGTGGCTTTGGAATGGTGATTGGAAATGAAATGGTGGTGGTGGTTGTTGTTGTTGTTGTTGTTGTTGTTGTTGTTGTTGTTGTTGTTGTTGTTGTTGTTGTTGTTCAAAATTGGTGGTTTGGGAAGGGCCTTGCTCAATTGCAAGTATCTCAATCTCCTCTCTCAAATGCTCACTTCCCCCACCACCTTCTCTCCTTACCCTCCTTTGCCTCAAAGGCACTTCTTCTACCTCCTCCTCCTCCTCCGCACTACTTACCCCCAAACTTTCCTCCCTAGGACATACAAAATCCCACGCCGCGGGTCCTCTAGGTAAAGGATTGTTTTGAGGTCTAGGCAACTTCATGTAGCTTAGCCCGTCACTTCCCAACCAAAACCCTTTTAAGGGTTGCTCCTTGCTAGCCTTAAACATGTGAACTTCTTCTAGCCCAAGATGGTTGTACCTCGTCAAACCCCTACATATGTTCACCGCTTGACCATTAGGAATGCCCCCCCTCATAATGCCTTACCAAGAAAGAAATCACCCCCCCACAATGGATGCTTGCCCTTGCCGATTTTTGCCTATGCTTGATGCAAGCTCTCAAAAACAAATCGGCCCAATCCGGGATCCCTACCCCCTCCGGAAGCATAGTCCACAAACATAGCCGGATCTTCTCCGGCACTTTGGTGGGTTCTCCCGCGGAGTTGAAAAATGGTGGTAAGGAACCTAGTAATTAGGCGGAGTACGGGGTGGGTGATGGCTGACAGTTTGGCATCCTTAGACGGGCCATGGTCATCGGCAATGTTATCCCACATCTGGTGCATTTTGCCCCTTGGGCATCTAATGTCTACCGGTTGCTGGGTGATTTTTAGGATTTGACGGATTTCGGAAGTTGGGGCTTCATGCCAAGTTTGGTTCAATCGGAATCGGTAGGCTTTCTCCGCACCTTCGGGCACATCCAACTCCGACAAGGTTGCTAGAAACTCGTATGCAAAACTCCTATAGGTGTAATCCCAGGAGTTTTGCTCGAGATAAGCCTCTAGCCCTACTTTAGCTAGCATGTCCCTTGTCAAGTCGAACATGCCTAAGGCATGGAGGGTGGTTGGGCAAAAGAATTTGGTTGCTACAAGAGGGTGAGTGGATATTTGATCCCAAATTTTCTTATGTTGAGCTTGCATCCTCTCACAACCCATGAACACCGTTTCAACCTCGGTGTCGGGCTCACTCACCGCGGCCCTCTTATTTTTTCCCTTGCCAAACAATTGAGAGATTTTTGGTGCCATTTCTGCAAAGATGTAACAAACAACACACTACAACAATAACAAGCAATCACTCGAAAAGTTTTTCGCTCAAGCACTTCAACAAACACTTGGTGTGCAACAATTTCTACACCTCAAAAAGCTAGTGTTTGTTGAATTTCTTTGCCTTACTCAGAAAACTTTATCCAATCCTAACTACACAATCAAGCAAGGGGAAAGGGGAACTCAACCTAAGACTAAAACTAGCCTAATTCGAGCAAAAACTTGAAGATTGATGAAAAAGTCGAGTATGAAGTTATACCTTTGTTTTTCCACAAGATTCAAGTGCCTTGATGATTAGAAGTAGGTAGGAATCCGACAATTAGCTTTAAAAACCCAGCAAAAGACCCGAAAAACGAATTTTAGGGGAAAAAATTAGGGTTGTTTAAGACGGATTTTCTGAGTTTTAGGGTGAGTGAGACTGATTTTGGGGTTATTGAGTGTAGAATAGTGATTAGGATGAAGATTGGGATTGATTTTGATGAAGGTTTTGGAAGATTTGAGTGAGAAAGATGGATTTTTGAGGGATTGGGGGTTGTTTTGGTGTGTTTGTCGTGAAAAACAAAGAAGGGTGATGGGGTTTTTGTTTTATGAAGAACACGGGCAAAGGCTAAAGCATAAAACGAAATCTGCGCTCGACGCAGGCTGCGTCCTACGACGCAGGCTGCGTCCTTCACTGCCGGATGGTTCTTGCTTTTTCACTTAGCAAAATTTTTGCTAAGTGATCCAAACACCTTCATACTTGCAAATTCACTTCAATGGTCCATAATAACCTCCAATATCTAAATTCCATCGATTCCCGAACTTTTTATCCGTGGCACGCATCCCGAGGCGGCCAAAAACTTGCAAAATTTCACAAAACCGTTAGTAACTTCAAAAAATTTTGTTTGATGCAATGTCTAACTAAATTAAAACAACTTAAATGCTAAGATTTAACAAAGAAACTTCAAAGAAATATTCACAAGGATAGAGTATGTACATGTTTTGCCGTTTATTTAGAGTCGATGGCTCGACTTAGCTATTTCAAGCTTTTCAACTTTGATAAATGGGGTCTTCAAGCAAGACCTCCTCTTCCCCCTCCCGGGTACATCCTTGGAAGTAGTGCTTGAGACGGTGGCCATTTACTTTGAGGAGCTTTCCATCCCCGGACCCCTCCACTTCAATTGCCCCATGGGTAAACACTTTCTTGACGGTGTAAGGTCCAAACCATCTTGACCTCAACTTGCCCGGAAAGAGCTTAAACCGGTTTTGGAACACAAGAACTTTATCACCTTCCTTAAAAACTCTACGGTTTATCATCCCATCATGCCATCTTCTTGTTTTCTCTTTGTAGATGGAAGAGTTTTCATAAGCATCTTGGCGAATTTCTTCAAGTTCTTGTAATTGAAGCTTCCGGTGCATCCCGCTCTCATCTTGGTTTTGATTGAAAGATTTGATAGCCCAATAGGCTTTGTGCTCAACCTCCACGGGGAGGTGGCAAGCCTTGCCATAGATGAGACGGAATGGGGACATGCCAATGGGGGTTTTGAAAGCGGTCCTATATGCCCACAATGCATCCACTAGCCTCTTACTCCAATCCTTTCTATCCGGATTCACCGTCTTTTCAAGTATTCCTTTAATTTCACGGTTTGAGAGTTCGGCTTGCCCGTTTGTTTGTGGGTGGTAGGCCGTGGAAATTTTATGATTCACCCCATACCTCTTGAGAAGGCCTCCAATCACTTTGTTGCAAAAATGGGTCCCCCTATCACTAATGATAGCCCTTGGAAAGCCAAACCGAGAGAATATGTTTTCTTGAATGAAAATGGCTACTACCTTGGCATCATCGGTGCGGGTAGGAATTGCTTCAACCCATTTTGATACATAGTCTACCGCCAAGAGGATGTACAAATAACCACCGGAATTTGGAAAAGAGCCCATAAAATCAATTCCCCACACATCAAAGATCTCACAATAAAGAAGAGGTTGTTGTGGCATCTCATTCCTCTTTGTCAAATTCCCCACCCTTTGACATCGGTCACAAGTTTTTACAAATTTGTGGGCATCTTTGAAAAGACTTGGCCAAAAGAAACCGCATTCAAGCACTTTTCTAGCGGTTCTTTGTGGCCCAAAATGCCCTCCACAAGCATAGTCATGACAATGATGTAGGATGGAAGGAATTTCACTCTCGGGCACACATCTTCTCACAAGTTGATCTTGGCAAAACTTCCACAAGTAAGGATCATCCCATGTATAGTACTTGGCATCGGATTTGACTTTGCTCTTTTGATGAGAAGAGAAATGGCTTGGGAGCCGCTTTGTCACCAAATAGTTGACCATGGTAGAATACCATGGCTCCTCCACTTGTATAGCATAAAGTGACTCATGAGGGAGACCTCCTTCAACCTCCTCAAGAGGGCATGATGGTCTTCCTTCATGGTTTAGCCGGCTCAAATGATCCGCCACCACATTCTTCACCCCTTTCTTGTCTTTTATCTCCACATCAAACTCACTTAGAAGAAGAATCCATCTCAACAACCTTGGCTTTGCATCCTTCTTTGCCACAAGGTATCTAATGGCGGCATGATCGGTGTAGATTATCACCTTTGTTCCCAAAAGATAAGATCGGAATTTTTCTAGAGCATAAATCACACCAAGGAATTCCTTTTCCGTCGTGGAATAGTTCTTTTGAGCATCATTCAAAAGGGTAGAAGCATATTGGATCACATGGGGTCCCTTGTCACTCTTTTGACCCAAAACCACTCCCAATGCATAGTCACTTGCATCGGTCATGATTTCAAATGGAAGATCCCAGCGTGGTGCTTGAATAATTGGTGCGGTGACCAATCTCTCCTTCAAGTCATTGAATGCTTTCCTACATTTGTCATCAAAAACAAATTCCGCTTCCTTGTGCAAAAGCTTGCATAAAGGGTTAGCAATCTTGGAAAAATCCTTCATAAATCTCCGGTAGAAACCGGCATGTCCTAGAAAAGACCTAATGTCTCGGGTGTTAGAGGGATAAGGTAAAGTTTTTATGATGTCAACCTTAGCCTTATCCACCTCAACCCCCCTTTACGACACTACATGTCCCAAAACGATGCCACTAGTCACCATGAAATGACATTTTTCGGAATTTAAAATGAGATGGGACTCTTGGCATCGCTCTAAGACAAGAGCAAGGTGTTTTAGACATGCATCATAGGAGTCCCCATGGACGGTGAAATCGTCCATGAATACTTCTATGATCCTTTTTACATAGTCGGAGAAAATACTCAACATGCACCGTTGAAAAGTTCCCGGAGCATTGCACAAACCAAAGGGCATACGACGATAGGCAAATGTACCAAATGGGCAAGTGAATGTGGTCTTGACTTGGTCCTCGGGTGCGATTGGGATTTGAAAATACCCCGAGTAACCGTCAAGGAAACAATAGAAAGCTTTCCACGCTAATCTTTCTAACATTTGATCAATAAATGGTAGCGGGAAATGGTCTTTCAATGTTACCGCATTCAAGCGGCGGTAGTCAATACACACTCTCCAACCGGTTTGGGGTCGGGTGGAGACCAAGTCTCCTTGTGCATTCTTGACTACCGTCACTCCTCCCTTTTTGGGTACGACTTGAGTTGGGCAAACCCAACGAGAGTCGGAAATAGGGAAAATGATACCCATTTGCAATAGCTTAATTACCTCTTCTTGCACTACCTCCGCCATGGGTGGATTGAGCCTCCTTTGGGGTTGTCGGACCGGTTTGGCATCCACTTCAAGTCGTATCTTGTGCATGCAAGTCACCGGGCTTATCCCTTTCAGGTCCGCTATGCTCCACCCAAATGTTTCCTTATGCTTTTCAAGTAGTGATACCAATTTGCCTTCTTGGTCCTCGGTGAGTGTGCTTGAAATGATAAGTGGTAGGGTGTTCTTGTCCCCTAGAAAGATGTACTTTATATGGCTTGGGAGGGTCTTCAACTCGACCTTAGGAGGTTGGATAATGGAAGGGAGGGGCTTGTGGAGTGGAATACTCAAAGCAAACAACTCGGACAACCTTTCCAGTGCAGGACGCAGGCTGCGTCCAGTGACGCAGGCTGCGTCGTCCGACGCAGGCTGCGTCGTGTGACGCAGGCTGCGTCAAGCACTGCCTTGCCCTGTTTTCAGCATCTCTATGACGTTGATCTCCTCATATGTTTCTATTGGCTCTTCCTTCTCCAATTCTTCAAGACATTCCTGCACATCAAAAGCCAACAACAAGCGCAAACCTTCCTCTTCCATGTGGTTAGTTAAAGCTACCTCGAGTGGGGCTCTATCACAAAGTTTATACATTTGATTCACTAATGGCTCAAAGATACCAAGAAGGAAACAGAATTGATGTCACTGCGGGTGCCGTCATGGAGTCATATATATTGTAGTTAACCTTTTTTCCTTCACATTCATAGTCACGCACCCGTTTGAAACAGCGATCTTTGTATTTTGAAGTTTTCATAACCGGCTACCAGAAGGAGACACTAGAGCTAGATTCCATATCTAAGACGTAGAAATCCGCCGGAAAGACAAGATTATCGACTTCCACTAGTACATCCTCTACCATGCCCTTGGGGTAAACACTAGACCTATCGGCAAGTTGAATGACTACCCCGGTCTTAGACAAAGGTCCTAAACCTAGGGTCTCATAAATAGATAGAGGCATGACATTTATAGAAGCCCCTAAGTCTAGCATGGCACGTTTAAAACTCTTTCCCCCAATAGTGCAAGGAATAGTGAACATGCCCGGGTCTCCACATTTCTTTGGTAAATTTTGTTTGAAAATGGCCGACACATGTTCACTCACCCTAACCTTATGGGTTCCCTTCTTTGGATTTCTCCTAGGTGTGCAAAGTTCTTTCAAAAACTTTGCATACCTAGGGACACTATTCAACAAGTTAAGGAGAGGAATGTTAACCTCACATTTCCGGAAAGTCTCATATAAGTCATTCTCCTTGGCATATTTCCTTGTGCTTATCAAAGCACTAGGAAATGGGACTTCCGGTATGTACTCCTCCACTTCATCATCTTCAATAGTGTCCTTGCTCTTCCTGGAATTTTCTCCCTTTGGGTCCATGCTTTTGGATGCCCCTTTTTCATTTCTCAATATCTCTTCTTGACCAACCACCAATTCTCCTTGATCTTCAATCTCAATGGTTTCCATCTCAATATTCTTCATCTTTTCCTTTCCTCTGCCAAGGGGGTGTACTTCCAACTCTTTGCCTCCCCTCAATGTCATGGCACTAGCATTTTCCCTTGGTGGGGGAATGGTTTGAGATGGGAATCTTGTGGAGCTTGAGGCTTGGGATTTTGACAAATTTGAGGCCATTTGGGATAGTTGGGTTTCCAAGTTGTTCACCCTAAGGTTGTTAGCCTCCCTATCCTTCCTTGCTTCCTCTCTATCCCTCCTTGCCTCCTCCCTATCCTTCTCTTGATTGGCAAGAAGTGTTTGCAAGATGTCACTCAAGTTCCCTTGAGAAGAAGAATTCCCTTGATTTGGGTTTTGGTTTGGTTGTCTTTGGGATTGAGAATTATTTGGAAAATTTGAGTTGTTGGGTCTTGGGTTGTTGTTGTTGAAATTTCTTTGGGGGTTTTGGTTGAAATTTGTGTTTCGGTTTTGGGTTGGATTTTGGGCTCTCAAGTGATTGAATTGACCATTTTCAAAACTCTTTGACTTGTCTCCTCCCCACCCCAAAAGATCACGATTTCCCACTTGGTTATACATCCCTCCACCACTTGGGTTTCTAGCATTGTAGTTCCCATACCCCATGGCATTGACACTCTCCATGGTGGCTCCTTGCTCAATCATGATGTAACAAGTGTTTGTAGCATGGTCACCTCCACAATAAGAACATTCAAGCGGTTCGGGGTGTTGAGAAAACGAACTACCTTTGTTGACAACCAAGTTGGATACCAAGCTTTTGAGTTCACCCATCTCTTGCATGAGTTTGTGATTTTGAGAGGCATGAGAATCTTCCATGGAAGATACATTTCTAGAGCTTCCTCCCCTTTCATTCTTCCTCCCGTAGCTTCTTGTATTCATAGCCAACTTCTCAATAATGTTGTTGGCCTCGGCCACATTAAGTGTATCAATACCACCTCCGGTGGCGGCTATAATCATCCGTTGGTCATTTTGGCATAATCCTTCATTGAAGGCCGTCAATAGATCATCCCCCGACATCCCATGATAAGGGCACCTTGCCACGAGGCTTTTGAATCTCTCCCAATAGTCATAGAGAGTTTCCCCCATATCTTGCTCAATGGTAGTGATGAGCTTCTTTGAATGGTTATGCCTTGAATCCGGGTAATATTTCTCAAGAAATTTCTTCTTCAAACCCACCCAAGTATTTACGGAATGGGCCGGAAGACAAAATAACCACTCCTTAGCGGCATCTTGTAGAGAGAATGGAAATGCCCTAAGCTTAAATTGATCTTCGGTCACTCCTTGAGGGATGGCCCCTTGGCATATCATGTGAAATTCGGCCAAGTGCCTATTGGGATCATTCCCCACCATTACATGAAATCTTGGCAAATTATGAACAAAGAATCCCTTTAGCTCGAAATTGACATCCCCCATGGGAGGGTATGCGATACACAACGGTTGCTCTTCATAGTTTCTTGCCCGGATTTCACCAATAGTTCTATTATCTTCCATTTCGGGTGGGTAGATGATGTTCAAAGGTGGTGGTCTCCTAGGAGGTGATCTAGGTGGTGACACAAACACTTGTTCTTGTGGTTCTTGAAAAATATTGTTCTCAAACTCATCTTCACTAGGCTCCCTCCAAAAGGGTCTCCTATAGAGGGGATTCGAAAACAACCAATTGGAAATGCTACTAGAAGCCGGGTCAATGTCTTGGTCACCAAGTCCTTCTTGTGACCTAGGCATAAACTCTAAAACACTTCAACAACACAATTAGTAACTTCAACACCAAGTAACCTACAAACAATACAAAAAAGAAATGTTTGAAAAACAATCTAAACAAATTATGACGCTAACAAGAGTTTCAATTTGATAAATTAGCTAAATTGCCTTCCCCGGCAACGGCGCCAAATTTGACGAGCTTATTTTCGGGGTCGTTAATTCCGGAAACTAGCTATGCCAAATAACAATTTATAAAACCAAATCTAGACTCAAACTATCCTAAGTAAAGGGGTAGTAAGGGTAAGATAAGGATCGAACCCAAGAGAAGGCGGTGAATGCTAATAATCTAATCTAGACTCTTGCTAAAAACCGATTAAACAAATTAATAAATCTAACCACAAATTAAACACTAATTGAAACAAAAGACTAGAATTACTTACAAACTATGATATTCACAATGGTAAACATGTAGATAACAAATAGGGAGAAAGTTTTTCATGAGAAAAGATTATCAATCCTAGAATTACCAAAAACAACTAAATAATCAAGGATTCAAATAAGGAAAAACTACTTAGTGCAATTATCCCAAGTTCCCCCACAATTAACAAAGTAAAGATCCCTCCTTTCCTCCCTTCTCTAATTATCTATAGCAAAATCTTCTAAGAATTAGCCACCATGAATTAAACCATCCATAAATGACCCAATACAACTAAACCCATACTTATTAAACCATAAGCATAAATAAAGATGCAAGCTTTAAGCACAAAACCAAAGAAGCATGCTAGATTCATGAACTAAAACATTAAACCATGTTCTAAATACATAAAAACCCAAATTCCACTCAAAAGATTCTAACTTTTAAACCAAAGTTACAATCTTTCAAGTTGCATCAACAAATATCAAGACAAATCAACCAAATTCATCAAGACAATGCAATTTAATCAAACAAATAATTACTAAGATGGTTGGTCTTAACAACAATTCATTCAACAAAGAAAATCAACAAAGGAAGATGGAATTAAATAAAGAAGGAAGGATTAGAAAGTCTTACAATGCTAAAAGGGAAGAACTTGTTCAAATTACACTAAGCAAAAGGAGATTAGCTACCCATAGTCTTCATAATACAACCAATTTCTAAGAAAAAACCCATTACAAAAGCTAAACTTGAAGAACAAAAAGAGAGAAATGCTAAGGAAAATATGATGTTGTATGGTGAATGCTTCATGCCCTTGCCTCTCTTCAGAAATCTTCTTTTATACCCTTGGTCCGCAAACCTAGGGGCCTTGAAAGATGGGCTTCCAAAAGACAAGACGAGAAAAGGAAGAAAACCCGTGCTGAAAGATGACGCAGGCTGCGTCCTACGACGCAGGCTGCGTCGAGCACTGCCAGATTTTTGCCTTGATTTTCTTCTTGACTTTCGTTGACCCCATGATTATTTGACCCCGCCTTGACTTTCATTGACCCATTTGGCTTGGTCTTCAAACCTTGATGATTCCTTGCTAGCCCACTTCAAGTTCCGGGTCTTTGGGTCTCGGGTTTTCGGGTTTGACTTTTATTGACTTCCGGGATGTGACTCTTAAATTTGACTTAAAATACTAAATACTAACACTATTACAAAAACTAAAATTAACGTAAAACAAAGCTAATGACCCGTAAAAAGTAGAACGAAAGACTCTAAAAGTTACTACTAGACACGACATTATTTGACGTTGTCAGCTTCTCGGGAGGCAACCTGTGTTCCTTTTCTTTTTACATTTTTATTTTTGTATTCCCTTTTTCATTGTTAGGATTTATTTTGCAGATGAAAGAGTTTTTGACGAATCTATAAAGACCTTCCTTGTCAAGTCCAAAAGACTAGCTTGGGGGAGTCCGCGCTGACTAGTAAGCTTCACTCTTCTTTCATTTTTCCTTTTCCCCATTAAGCATCTCATTGCATATTTTGTCTTTGTGCTCACATTGAGGACCATGTGATGTTTAGCTTGGGGGAGGGATTGCATTTTCCCATTTTGCATTTTAGTTGATCATTTTTCAAATTTTGAATAAAAGAAAAAGAAGATTTTTGAGAAAATTTAAAAATTTCTGAACATAATTGAATGCTTTTCATGCTTTGCTTGCTTGTTTACTATGCTATCATGTTACATTTCCCAAACTTAGGGCTTTCAAAAGATAATGATTCAATATTTATTGAATTGTGCATACATGGGAAAGTCTTGTACACAGTAGGCATGGAATGAATCTATAGATGAGTACGCTTGATCTTGACATTTGGCAAGTTACATATATTGTAAGGTAGAACCTCCTTAGACTGGTACATCTATACCCAGTCTTATCTAGGTGTGTGTAGTTCTCCTTGTGATATGTGTCATGTCAAAACGCATAAGTATGGTTCTCATTTCATTCCTATAAGCATTGCATTCATGATTCACTAAGATTTGAAGCCTTTTTCACTTTGAATTACCCCTCAAAATAAGCCCCTTCATACAAATGCTTCACAAAAATAATAGCTACATATAAAAACTGCCTACCTTTTGAGCTAGTAGCTAGACTATGGTGTATGGGTGCTCTTTTGAGAAGATTTTGTTCTTTTATGTCAAAGTGAATTTGGGAGAACGACAATGTTCAAGAAGTGATGTTGTGTTCAGAAAAAGAAAAAGAGAAATAGAAAAAAGAAAAAACAGAAAAAAGAAGAAAAAATTTCGAAAAAGAAAGAAAAAAAGAAATAAAGGAAGAAGTTGTGAGTATCTCCTCAAAATGTCAATTCAATGTTAGAAGGAGTATTGGTCGTCTGCAGTATACGGCTATGTTATGGGGGCGAATCCTCCGAGAATGGTTTTAGAAGATTTCATTAGAAGAGTTCTGGTGGATTATAATATATCTAAAGTCTCTTTTCTACCTAATGGATTATTCGTGATTCGTTTTGCTGAAGTAGAGCACCAACAACTTGTTCTGAAAAAAGGGATTCTGCTGTTAGATGGTAAACCCATCATTTTATGACCTTGGGACCCTAATGTTAAAATGGCCAAGGTATCGGTGAAGAAGGTCCCTATCTGGATAAAAATGGTGGGGCTGGATTTGAAATTCTGGGGGGAAAAGTGTCTGATGAAGCTGGCATCATTAATTGGCAAGTTTGAAAGAATTGATGATGTTACTATAATGCGAACTTTATTAGGCTTTGCTAAGGTGCTTGTAGAGGTTGAGGTAGATCAGAATTTTCCTACACAGATTATCTTTGAGGATGAGATGGGTCAGGAGGTCACTGTTGCTGTGGAGTATGATTGGATACCAATAACTTGTTTCAGCTGTCATGGTATGGGACACAATTTGGAGATGTGCAGAAAGTCCAGGGGTCCTATAAAAACAGTGTCAGGACCTGTTAGGAAGGTGTGGAAGAAGAAGAAAGAAGTTAGGCAGATTAATGACCAAGTGGAATTCCATGGCTTACAACAAAGCTTAGGAGTCACCAGTGGTCAGAGGAATGTTAGGATGGAGAAGGAAGATAGTGGTGAAGTCATTACACCAGATAATACCCCTGCGCATATGACTTATAGTGCTGTGCTTACCCCTGCTAGGATCATTAATAGACTCACTAGACATGAGACTAGGATTCCTGACATGCAGCAGAGTGGTTTTGCCCTGCAATTTAATAGTGCTTTGGGGAAAGAGTCTGCATTGGTGGATAGAGGTGGTGGGGATGATAATCCTCCATCTCATCATGACTAGATTTGGAGTTTGGAACATTAGGGGCCTGAATAATGAGATTAAACAGAAATATATTAAGTGGTATCTACATCAGATGGGTGTTGAGATATTTGGGCTCCTTGAGACAAGAGTGAAATCATTGTCTCTAAATAAAGTAGCAGGTAATGTCTGTTGTGGCTGGTCTTATGTTACTAATCATGCCTATCATGATAGTGGGAGAATTTGGGTTTTATGGAGGAATCAGGGAGTTCAGGTGGCTGTGTTGGAAATGTCATCCCAATTTATACATATTAAGGTGCAGCATGGTAGTAATGATAGAGTTTTCTATATAACTTTTGTTTATGGTTTGAATAGAATTGAGAAGAGAACTCCTCTTTGGAATGATCTTATGAGACTATCTTCTGTGGACCCTTGGATCATCTTAGGGGATTTTAACAATGTTCTCCATGCTAGTGAGAAAATTGGCCTTCCTGTCAAAGATGCAGAAACAATGCCTTTTCAAAATGCTATTAACAATTGTGATTTGAGGGACATTAAGACTTTGGGGGCTTTTTTTACTTGGAATAACAAGCAACCCAGTGGTACCAGAGTTTTTAGTAGAATAGATAGAGTTTTGATTAATGATGGTTGGATCAATCTTAGGCCTAATGCTTATGCTTTCTTTGGGCCTGAGGGGGAGTTTGATCACTGTCCGTGCTTGATTGAGGAGGGAGGTGTAATTCATGGTGGGAAGAAACCTTTTAAATTCTTTAACATATGGAGCAAGGTTAAGGAGTATAAGGAGATTGTTAGAATTGGTTGGAATCAGCAGAGTATTGGCTCTCCTATGTTTAGAGTGGTGTCCAAGCTCAAGCTTCTTAAACCTTTTTTGAAAAAGTTGAATAAGGATCTGTTCTCTGATATTGAGAGGAACTCTGATGTGGCTTATAGAATGCTGGTGGATTGTCAGAAAGAGCTTCAACAGGATCCAACTAATTGTATACTTATGGATAAAGAGTATCAAATTAGGAATAGTTATAAGATGCTTGCTGAGGCAAAGGTGGATTTTCTTAGACAAAAAGCTAAATGTCATTGGGCTAAGGATGGTGATACTAACTCTGCAATGTTTCATAAGATCATCAAGAATAGACAGATTCAAAACAAGGTTTTTAGAATTGAAGGTATGCATGGGGATGTGTTTGATAGGCCTGAAGATATTCAGACTGCCTTTGAGGAGTATTATCATTCTCTGCTGGGGTCATGTGCTGCTACTTCTGAGTTTCATCCTAATATTATGAGAACAGGTCCCAGAGTGGAGCAGAAGGATTGGGAGATTTTGTGTAGCATTCCTAATGCTGAGGAGATTAAGAGAATTATCTTTTCTATACCTGATGATAAGAGTCCTGGCCCGGATGGGTATACTAGTTGTTTCTACAAGACTAGTTGGGGAATCATTGGTGATGATGTTTGTAAGGCAGTCCAGGATTTCTTCAGGACAGGTAAGATGTTAAAGCAAATTAATAATACTAATGTTGTGCTTATTCCTAAAAAAGAGAACCCTAGTAGTGTTAAAGATTTCAGACCTATAGCCTGTTGCAACACCTTATATAAGTTCATCTCTAAACTGTTGTGTGAGAGGCTGTCAAAGGTGCTTCCTAAAGTTGTTAATCCTTCTCAGTCTGCTTTTATTAAAGGTAGGATTATAATGGGGAACATTCTTATTAGCCAGGACTTGGTTAGGCTTTATAATAGGGCCAATCCCTCCCCTAGATGTTTGATTAAGGTGGATCTGAGGAAGGCCTATGATTCTATTGAATGGGTCTTTGTTCAAAATGTCCTTCAGAGTCTGAACTTTCCTGCTGGTTTTGTGAAGGCTGTCATGCTGTGTATTACCACTACCTCCTATTCCCTTGTTCTTAATGGTAATTCCTTTGGGTTCTTCCAAGGTAAGAGAGGTCTGAGACAGGGTGATCCCTTATCTCCTCTTCTCTTTACTATCTGTATGGAATACTTGAGTAGGATTTTAATTATGATTGGTGAGGTCCCTGGTTTTAAGTATCATCATTTATGTAAAGGATTACACCTGAATCATCTTATGTTTGCTGATGATCTCCTCATCTTCTGTAAGGGTGATATAAAGTCTATTTTTATGATTGTGGAGGGTTTTGATGTGTTTTCAAAGGCTTCTGGGCTGCAGATTAACAATGAGAAATCTGATTTGATCATTAAGGGGGTTGATAGGGAGACTGAGGATTTTATTTTGGATAATACTGGTTTTACTAGGGGCAGTCTTCCTTTCAAATACCTGGGTGTTAATATTTCTCATAAGAGGTTGAACATGCAGGATTGTAAGATGCTGGTTGAGAGGATGAGTGCTAGGATTAAAGGCTGGAACAGGAGGAAGATTTCTTACTCAGGAAGGCTTGTTTTGGTTAAGTCAGTCTTGAGCACCATCCATAACTATTGGGCACAAATTTTCATTTTACCTGTGGGAGTTCTTGATACTCTCAAAGCCCTTTGTAGAAACTTTCTTTGGGAAGGGGAGGAGACTTATTCTAAGGCTCCCCTTGTTGCTTGGAATGTCTTATGTAAGAGTAAAAAAGAAGGTGGTCTAGGCATATATGATAGTGTTAAGTGGAACATTGCTGCTGTTGGGAAATTAGTGTGGTGGATTATGCTCAAGAAGGACCATCTTTGGATAAAATGGATAGATAAGATCTATTTGAAAGGGAGGGATTGGATTTCTTACAGTCCTAGAAATTCAAGTTCTTGGGCCTGGAGAAAGATTTGTGGAGTCAAGGAGCTTCTTAAAGAGGGCTTGCAATCTGAGGAATGGTTGGAAGAGGATGGTTACTCCATTAGTAAAGGATACAAATGGCTGGATGGGAATGATAATAATAGAGTAGACTGGTTTTGTATCACTTGGAGCAGGCTTAACATACCTAAACACTGTTTCATTTATTGGTTGGCTGTTAAAGGTAGACTACTTACCCTGGATAGAATGCATAGAAGGGGGTTTACAGGAAACTTAAACTGCTTTTTGTGTGGGATCATCTCTGAAGATCACTATCATTTGTTTCAGGGCTGTTGTTTTGCAAGGAAGTGTTTTGACTGTTTAGATGACAGGCTCCAAATCAGGCTCAACAATGATCATTCCCCTGCAGCATTACTCAGAATGAGAATGGGGACGGGATTCATCAGAAAAGTGTACTGGTCATTAGTGGTGGCTGTTTATTATAACATTTGGCACTGCAGGAACAAGTGCAGACTGGAGGCTTCTGTCCAGAGGCCTGAGCAGTTGATACAGGATATATGTGTTCAAGCAAAGCTGAGATTAACGCAAAATGAGCTTGGTAATCTAAAGAGAGATGATATTGTATGGTGTAGAAATAGACAACTTATGTAATTTTATCCTTTTGTCTGTTTTTCTTAGAGTGATTGTATGAAGAGTAATTTGGTACTAGGTTGTAAAAGGATTGTGTTTTGGAGGGCGTAATGCCGTTTTAATCAAAGCTTACATTTGCACCAAAAAAAAATGTTAGAAGGAGTTCACTCTCGGGTTTTGTGTGTAATAAGCCAATCCGTTCATTCTGGCTTCGTTATCCGTCTTCTGGGAAATTGATCGAAAGTTTGGATTGAGTATTCATTTATCATTGGTCAGTTGCTAGCTCATTCTAACCTTCACATGACCATAACGGTTTGTCCACCTTTGACCCATTTCCCAAAGCCTTCTTCTCATCTTTTCGGCTTCTTTTCTATGTGCACTGTGAACTTTGACTTGTGTTTTGAATTGTTTACCATATTAGATTGCGGACACACTTTCATAAGTCGTAGATAGGTGAGTGTCTCAAAAACATTTACACATAAAGAAATCACCGTTTACATGCAATGAGTGTTCGAGTGTGCCGTGAGAGTCCATTTGTCAAAAGATCATGCAAGAGCCGAAAATTCTGTAGTGAAATTCTTTGTGCTACGCCGTTATGTACATCTCAGCCATGTTTATGTATCATTCTTGCCCACGTTGTTTTTGGGTTATGATTCATTATGTTTCCAAAGCTTTACGTTGAGATTTGTTTCCTGATGGTGTAGTAGCTAATGCTTGCAACCCTTGTCCTGGTATTGTTTGTTATGTTTGCTTGAGGACAAGCAAAGGTTTAGCTTGGGGGAATTTGATAAGTGAATATTTGTATGATTTTAACCCCCAATTTAGCTCGGTTTTGTATGTCATTTGTGCTTTGTTAAGCCATTTTATGAGCTAATATCGTCTTCTAGGCGAATTCCTATGTTCTAACCTGTTTTGTAGGGAAAGTGACGTTTCTACGCCCTTTTTCTATATTCTCGAGCATTTCCCTAGAACCCGACGATTTGAAGAAGCAAGCTTGACCATGTCGAAGGCATTTCAAGAAGGTTCACTAATTCAGAAGAAAGAAGAAGTAAAGACAGTTTCGCAGTTGTCGGAAGATCAATCAGTTAGGCGAAGAATTCATCGCCTTACATCAAACCCTATCAACAAACTCGACTCAACAGGTCAAGGGGGATGTTGGAAGTCAAGTCATATGCAAGGGGAGATGAAACGAGAGTCAAAGGACCCAGATGACAACTTACCCGATCGGGTAAGTGTGTACCCGATCGGGGATCCTTGCTGATCCGCACTTTTGCTTCGACTTCCTCATTTTTGTCCTGTGTGATGAATGCTCGACCCCTCCTCCACGAAACCCTAATGCTATATAAAGGATGCTCCAGCCACTCTTCTAAACACATCTCACATCTCTACATCCTCTTTACAATAATCTCTTCTCTTCTTACATTTTCTCTTTAGATTAGGAGGAAGGGAGAACTAGCCTCTCTTCTCTCATTTTCTTCTTCTTTTCATCTTTAGTTCTTATTTTACTTCTGTCTTTTCTACATCAAAATCTTAGCTTAGATCAATAAGAATTTCAATCTTTGTAATCTACTTTGTTGGGTCCAAGTGTTGTAATTCAAGGAACGATTATTCTATGCAAGGGATTTCTATTATTGTTATCGCTTTCGTTGTTGATCGTCACCTAGGTATTTCTATTTTATCCTTTGTTTAATGTCCTTATTGTTTTCCATTTGATTGTTATTTCTATCCATGTTATCTTAGATTCATTTTAGTACCGTTATAATCGTCGTTTCATTTCCTAGATTTCAATTTAGCGTCGTTATTATCGCCACATAGAGAGTCTTAAAATATTGTCAAAATCAACTAAACATGTCTATCCTAGTTTTCATTGTTAATATCATCTTAGATTTAGACATCGCCATGAGTGAGTAGTCACCTTTCTAGGGTGTAGGGTAGCCATGTTAGGTTGATTAAAAGATGATAATTGGATAAAAGAAATTGTGCTTTTAAAACGTTGTGTCTATGCATGTTTGGATTGTAATGATAGTTAACGATTTCTGGCCGAAAATCATTGACTAGAATGGAATTCTTTTCCAAGGTAGAGATACGCGAATTGAATAGACAAAGCATGACATGGTAGATTAAGACCTAGTAAATTGCCTAAAAGCCTGCTAGACCATCTGATCTATGATTGTAATGAACACATCATTCTTACGAACTCACAATGAATTATTTGCATGTTCCAAATCCAATTTCATCAATATGTTAATCTACATGTGTGAACCTACTTCCCTAGATGCTTTTCATTATTGTTAATTCATCATTTGCTTAATTGCTTTCATCTTCAATTCCTTTTATTTTGTTTTCATTTATGCTTTTGGTTAGTTTAGACATCATAATCCCAAAACCCATAAACTCGTTAGATAAAACCTAATTGCGAGACACTTCACATTCTATAGGAAACACCATGTCCCTGAGGATCGACCCCTACTTCCCTAATTACATTAATTTGTTATTAGCCTAGTCTGGGTAATTTATCTTTGTATCGGGCTTGCGACAGGCTCGATCACAACATTTGACGGTCAGGTCCATCAACGCATTGCGTTTCTGTGACAACCCTCGCGAATGCGGAAATAAAACATACAAGCATGTGATTTAAATAGCGGAAATACGGTGTTTTTAAAACTTTTTACATGCCAATAAAAAATACGAGGAGTGTCAGATGTTACAAACCAAATACAAAATACTACAAGAGACGTAGTCTCTCCAAATGTTATCCAACAACAAAGTTATTAGCAACTAGCTAAAATCGTCTAGAGGTGTTTCAATCCAGGGACCATGCCCGCTAGCTCACACCCGAACCCAAAATACCACAAGCAAAAAGCCATCCAATCAAGCAACCTGTTCATCCATGAAAAACATGAACGCCACAGTCAGTGGGGAGTAACTCCGGGTTCTCCCAGCCATATCACATTAAACGTACATAGAAGGAAATACAAAAGTAGAAGCATGCATATATAGATATACATGTCAAATACGATAAGAATAGATAGGCAATTCAATGTATAAAGATATCGATACATGGAGTACAAAACCGTAACCATCATGTTATACAAAGACTCGGAGAAGACACTCTTAGGCAACCGGATACGCTCACTAGGGCTTGCATCTCACCATTAGCGGTATAAGTTTGATAAGATTGAGACTCGACAAACAAACCATGCCAAGTCATGGTATGACCATGAATAATCAATCATGTAATCACCCATCCACACATAACAATACAATGACGACCTCTCTCACGGTAAATGAAACGCACTAGCACCGTGTATATGGCAAGTATGATTAACAGGCATCCACGGGAGAAAAACATTCCCTGAACGCATACACGATGACATTTCGTATATGTAGACTAATTTCCTCTTGGTAAGAACGACGATAATAATACGGTTCCTAATCTAAATCTAGCCAGACTCCCAGAATCGCATTTTCCGGTTCGACAAGCGATGACATTTCGCATCCAAGACTCGGTCAATCATTGACGCCGAGTACCCCAAATTCGGTAGAATAATTCACGAAAGAGGCGGAAAAGAGCTCGAGCCATATAACAAGCGGTAAGCTACATGCAAATAACACCACCTCGCAAGTACACAACATTTGATGGCCGGGTCGATCAACGCAAAGCGTTCGCCTCCCAACAACGTCGTCGTATGCCCACTAACACATGCAATTAAGCAGTACAAAGCACGTGGAGGTAGCCAAGGGAATGAGAGTACAAAGCACATACCAAAATAGTGCTCAAACCGTAACATTTGTAAAAACCGACTCAAAGTAGGACATATCAAAAACCGTCATAAAACATGAGAATAGGGAATTATATAAACTTAACTATGATCAAAATGAATCAATACATGATACATAAGAATTAGAACAAGTTTATGAAGCATAATAATTAAGAAACATAGATACCTCTCCAAAACAACGTTGTTTGGAAACCAACGAAAACAAGGGTCCACTTCAAACGGTCATAACTAGAGTTCTAGACATGAAAATGCAGAAATTCTAAATGGAGGTCATAGCTTATCTTCTTACGGTTCGAACGGGATGTCACAAGCCCAAAACAAGCAAGTAACGAAGGAGATATGATCATTTTACGAAAAGGGGTCAGTTTAGGAAAACTGCAGTCGGTAGCGAGTAACGCTGCCTGCGCAACCACGACGCAGCCTGCGTCCAATAACGCTGCCAGCGTCCTTCACGGAATTCAGGCATGATCAAAATCAACATGTTATCATCAACAAAATCCTCATTTATCATCACAAACCATCAATTCTCATATCAATTAACAACTAACAACATCCATCAACAACAACACTAGTCCTAAGCATAATAACCATAATCTAAATACGATTACTAGCCTAGAAAACACATAAAACACGTAAATGATATCGAGTAACCCTTCACCGTTACCTTTTCGCGTCTTTAATCGATTTCTAAACCTTCCTAGTCTCCACCTACATACAATTAGATAATAAAAGATGAAGATCATTCACCTTGAGAAAGACGGATAATTTAAAAAGCGAGAAAGACGGTAATTTTATTACCAATACGGATAGAGGAAGATGAGAGGGGAAGAATAAGACGAACTTACGTGAATTTGAGCAAGAAATGAGCGAGTTATGACGATTCTAAGATCGGATGAAAATGGAAGCAAGGTTTTGGGTTTCTTAGAGAAGAAGGAATGTTGAGTTGTGTTTGTGTGAGTATGAATTAGGTTAGGAGTAGTATGAGGGAGTATAAGGGAAAAAGTCAAGAAAAAGTCAAAGACGACTTAAGACGGGTTTTACTTGAAATCTCGCGGAAATTCCAAATACGAACTCGGAAATTCTAAATTCGACTCGGAAAATTAAATTCTAAATTAAAACTAAATTTCGCTGAAAAGTATCCGTAAAATATTTTTACTAGAAAAATAGGGTACATTTGCGGGTGTTATAATCACCCCACCTTTTAAAAAGTTTCGTCCTCGAAACTTGAGAGTAGAAAATAAAAGTATCAAGGACAAGAATCGGTTTTCAAAATTAATACGAAAACTCTTATAAGGGAAACATTTATGAAACGATGTTCTTCTCGAAAACGGTTTAAGGAAATTTTTTATAAGTGCGAAACTTTATTTACGAATCACAAGAGTGCCCGTCGCGAACGAGAACTTTAGCTATCAAAAATCAAATCAAAGTCGAAATAGTGAAATCGAAAATCAAACAAACGTTAGTAAGTGCAGGACTAGTTATCAGACGTCCCCAATAA
Organism: Heliosperma pusillum; assembly: GCA_022085475.1. Classification (NCBI taxonomy): domain Eukaryota; kingdom Viridiplantae; phylum Streptophyta; class Magnoliopsida; order Caryophyllales; family Caryophyllaceae; genus Heliosperma; species Heliosperma pusillum. The sequence continues at coordinate 58,259 of JAIUZE010070282.1, forward strand.
CAAGTGCAAACATCTAACCAAATGCAAAATCCAAATATAAAAGCAAAAGAAATCTATTTTCTCCAAAAAGAGGATACAAAGTCCATTTTAGACTTCTTTGAAACGTTATATTAGAAATATAATATGGAAATTTGAAGGTTTTATCAAAGATAAAATCAAATAACAGGACAATACACGTACATAGAGCGACTCGAACATCAAGTTCACAAATCACGATAACAAAATATATACAAAACACGCAAAAACCAAACAAATCGAATTCTTAGGGATAGGAAGATTAAGATAAAGTCGGCAGGAAGATCTACAGGAATTCGACAATACAACTCTACTAATAAACCAAATCCTCAAGAGAATGCAATTTACCCAATTTGCAATTCATCATTTTTTCAATCATCAGAATTCCTACAAAAATATTCCATAATCACGAGAATTCAAGCCAATAACTTAATTATTCAGATCCATTTAGTATCTACTGAAGTCCATCAGCACGGTAGACTCCACAACTAACAATCCACATGGTAAAGGAGACTTACCATGAAATCCTTTAATCCAATTTACTTCAAACTCATTATCCTAAATTTACAAAGAACTTTCTCATCGTCGAAAGTGAAAACACAAACCGCACAACAAAACATAATCATCTAGGATCCAACTAGCCTCATCCAAAGTCTCACGACAAGGGAAAATCCACAACCCATTATCGGTTATAAGAATTCTTTAATACGCCCTAACATCCTTAATTCAATCATTACTACGCTCGAAGTCTCAAATATAAATAGTCACATTAGCAAACTACGGTGATTATAATCCTCAAGATAAATGAGTTCACCATTCTAACTCTATATTCCATAACAACTGAGCACTCACTATCCAAAGCTTGCAACGAACATTTCTCAATCTCGAACTATGATCCCTTAAGAATAAAAGAGAATTACTAATTCCAAACCACAAATGGCCAATAACTTGGCAATCAGACAACCATTCAAATCATCTAGATCATCTAAAACTCAATATGAATAGATTTTCATTTACGACAATAATCTTCGAACCTTGGGTACCGGCTTAATTACCCTAAAGCAAAGTCTCCTTTAAAATCCACCAATTAGAGACATCCAATTCCCAAATGATATCTTAAGCAACCGTTATAATACCCATCAACGACGAACTATCATCACGCTCAACTCGATTCCCAAAGTAGCACTACAATAGCAAGCTCAATAAATGAAGCCATCAAGAGAGTACAATACCGCCAACAGATTCATCCTAAGGTTTAAATCCCAATCCTATTCATGTTCAAAATCAACACGAAGCTAGCTAACAACCTAATCATCTCACCAGAGGAAAGACAATGACACCATGACATTGGAAACGATAGGAGATTTCGAGGGAAACACGAACGCGATAAGATAGGACAAAAATTAGAGGAACGTTAGAGGCAGGGAGCCAAAAGCTAGATATTGGATAGATATAGCTATGAAGATAGCCAAGCAAAGGAAAAGAAAAGAGAAAACAATTTCCTAGGAATCGGGCTTAGTAGGAACTTGCATGAAAGGAAATGGAAATGGATAATGGCACGAGAAAAAGGTTTAAGGTTTAATCCACAGAATTCCCTTTTCAAACTCAGGGCGATAGCAAAGCAAATCATCTCAATAACCAAGGTCTCTTACAAGGGACCCTCGTACCACAAATCATCGGAGTAAGGTACACCTAGATTTTAACAAATCGATTACAACCCAGTTCATCCATACTTTCATATAACACGGTATCCCAATTTCGGAATTGCAACTCAAGCATAATAACATTCTCTCAACTCCATAAATTGACACATTCCCAAAGGTTTCAAAAACCGAAGAACCTATAAGGAATTCTCCATACTAATCTCTTTTCAACTCCTACGGCCACAAGGTAGAACACCGAACAAAACGTCATTATCAACATCATATAGCCCACGAGTTCATTATTAACAAAGTACAACCTCAAGTCAAACGTCATCATTAACGTCCCAAGGTATTTCCATCATAGCTCACATCATCGAATCTCGCTCCTATCTATAATCCTCAAGTAATATGGTTCAACTTACAACGAAACCTTACTACTTCAAACGAGTCTCCGATACCATAAGATAAGATCATATCTTTAAATCCAAGAACTATAGCAAAATGCTTTTCCACCAAGCCTATACTCACAAACACACAATAGGAAACCACAAGACGTCACTTAACCTCAAAAGTATTTCGCACCTCAAGATATCATTCAAAACTTCTTATTTACACCAATTAGACATATCATAAGCATGATCTTCAAAACAATACTAAACTTCTAAGTCCAAAAGACTAAATTACTAATGAGTTAAGAAGTCCTAGCCAACTCATTCAACTTACACCATCGAATATCATGAACTATTTACACACAAGTCATGACAAGCATCAAGCATTAAAATCATCAAACTTATCTTACTACCTTTCCTTAGAGTTACAACCAATCATCGATATAGGGTGCATTTAGATCTACACCATTTTCCTCAAATCACAAATTCATTCTAACAAACACTAATATTCCACAAAGTCTAAAATTCTTCCAACCAAGTACAATATGCCACAAACAAAAGGGTATGGTGTCCACAAAAGGTCACATAAGGAAGTTGATGGTACAAATTGATAAGGAGGAGGAAAGTAACAAGAGTAATTTCCAAGGGGAAAAGAAGTTAGATGATGAAGAAGCACTTAGATAGAAGGAAGAGAGCATGATACAATAAAGACGAGAGAATTCATAGATGAGGAAGAAATACACTTCAATTAGGCTCGTCAATCTTCAATCTTTGGTAGAGGATACTTCTTCTAGGTAACACATGATCCTCCTCAAAACGGTAGATACAAACAAACATAACATCACTCAACACAATCAACAAACAAGTTAGAACCTAACCAACATCAAGTACACCAAAGACTACCACCTTAGGTCCTTAAGTCTACCCATCTCTCATTTATTATTTCAAGGTCAAGTAGTTTAAGTTTAGGGTTCACGTGTGTGCGTCGGGAGCGATAAAGCTCTGATACCAACTGTGACAACCCTCACGAATGCGGAAATATAAAACATACAAGCATGTGAATTATATAGCGGAAAATACGGTATTTTAAAAACTTTTATACATGCAAGATAGAAAAATACGAGGAGTGTCAAAATATTACAAACTAAATAAAAATACCACAAGAGACGTAGTCTCTCAAAGTGTTAACAAAAGACAAAGTAATTAGCAACTAGCTAAACAACGTCTAGAGGTGTTTCATCCAGGGACAACGCCCGCTAGATCACACCCGAACCCAAAATACCACAAGCAAAAAGCCATCCAATCAAGCAACCTGTTCATCCATGAAAAACATGAACGCCACAGTCAGTGGGGAGTAACTCCGGGTTCTCCCAGCCATATCACATTAAACGTACATAAAAGGAAATACAAAAGTAGAAGAATGCATATATAGATATACATGTGAAATACGATAAGGATAGATAGGCAATTCAATATATAATAATAAGAGCATATGAAATACAAATCCGAATCCATCATGTTATACAAAGACTCGGGGAAGACACTCTTAGGCAACCGAATACGCTCACTAGGGCTTACATCTCACCGTTAGCGGTATAAGTTTGATAAGATTGAGACTCGACAAAAAAACCATGCCAAGTCATGGTATGACCATGAATAATCAATCATGTAATCACCCATCCACACATAACAATACAATGACGACCTCTCTCACGGTAAATAAAACGCACTAGCACCGTGTACATGGCAAGTATGATTAACAGGCATCCACAGGAGAAAAACATTCCCTGAACGCATACACGATGACATTTCGTATATTTAGACTAATTTCCTCCTGGTAGGAACGACGATAATAATACGGTTCCTAATCTAAATCTGGCCAGACTCCCAGAATCGCATTTTCCGGTTCGACAAGCGATGACATTTCGCATCCAAGACTCGGTCAATCATTGACGCCGAGTACCCCAAATTCGGTAGAATAATTCACGAAAGAGGCGGAAAAGAGCTCGAGCCACATAACAAGCGGTACGCTACATGCAAATAACACCACCTCGTAAGTACACAACATTTGACGGCCGGGTCGATCAACGCAAAGCGTTCGCCTCCAAACAACGTCGTCGTATGCCCACTAACACATGCAATTAAGCAGTAGGATACCTCCCCGTTCCGACATTCCAGCCTTACGAACGTGGAGGTAGCCAAGGGAATGAGAGTACAAAGCACATACCAAAATAGTGCTCAAACCGTAATATTTGTAAAAACCGACTCAAAGTAGGACATATCAAAAACCGTCACAAAACATGAGAATAGGGAATTATATAAACTTAACTATGATCAAAATGAATCAATACATGATACATAAGCATTAGAACAAGTTTATGAAGCATAATAAATAAGAAACATAGATACCTCTCCAAAACAACGTTGTTTGGAAACCAACGAAAACAAGGGTCCACTTCAAACGGTCATAACTAGAATTCTAGACATGCAAATGCAGAAATTCCAAATGGAGGTGATAGCTTATCCTCTTACGGTTCCAACGAGGATGTCACAAGCCCAAAACAAGCAAGTAACAAAGGAGATATGATCATTTTACGAAAAGGGGTCAGTGCAGGAAAACTGCAGTCGGCAGCGAGTAACGCTGCCTGCGCCACCACGACGCAGCCTGCGTCCTACGACGCTGCCTGCGTCCAATAACGCTGCCAGCGTCCTTCACGGAATTCAGGCACGATCAAAATCAACATGTTATCAACAACAAAATCCTCATTTATCATCACAAACCATCAATTCTCATATCAATTAACAACTAACAACATCCATCAACAACAACACAAGTCCTAAGCATACTAACCATAATCTAAATACGATTACTAGCATAGAAAACACATAAAACACGTAAATGATATCGAGTAACCCTTCACCGTTACCTTTTCGCGTCTTTAATCGATTTCTAGAAAGTCTCCACCTACAATTAGATAACAAAAGATGAATATAATTCACCTTGAGAAAGACGGATAATTTAAAAAGCGAGAAAGACGGTAATTTTATTACCAATACGGATAGAGGAAGATAAGAGGGGAAGAATAAGACGAACTTACGTGAATTTGAGCGAGAAACGAATGAGCTATGACGAATCTAAGGTTGGAAGATTATGGAAGCTAGGTTTTTGGGATTTCTTAGTGATGAAGAAAAGAGTTGTGTTTGAGTTGTGAGGAATGAAATAGGTTATGAGGGATTATATGTAAGGTGAGTAAATGGAAAAGTGAAGAAAAAGTCAAAGACGACTTAAGACGGGATTCTCATGAAATCTCGCGAAAAATCCAAATACGAACTCGGAAATTCTAAATTCGACTCGGAAAATTAAATTCCAAATTAAAACTAAAATTCGCTGAAAAGTATCCGTAAAATATTTTTACTTTTTAAAATAGGGTACAATTGCGGGTGTTACACTTTAGGGTTTCGAGTAGATCTTGATAGGATAGATTAGATAGTTCCTTACACTCCTCTATTACCGTTACCTTAGGTCTCCATAGTTTGGATACACTTCTAAGGATCTTTCTAGCAATTTCCTTGGCGTCAAAATTTCTTCCTAGATTTTTCAATTCATTGACGATACTAAAGAAGCAAGTGGTCATGCTATCAAGCGTTTCACTTTGCTCCACAGGGAACAATTCGTATTTTTGCATTAACAGTGCAATACGTTACTTTTTGACAACAGTGGTCCCCTCATAAGCTAACTCTAGACCGTCCAATTTTTCCTTGGCAGATGAACTAGATGAGAATCGATCAAACTCGATAGCAATCATGTCGTTTTCCAACAGACTAATAGCTTTTGAGTTTTTCTCAGCTTTCTTATAATCCGCCTCAACATAGTCCTTTTCCTTCTTTTCGATGGAAGTGCCAGTAATAGATCCAAGCATGATCTTATTCGGACCATTCTTAATGATTAGCCAGCACTCCCAGTCATTACCCTTAATGTAATGAGTCATCATATTTTTCCATAAACCATAGTTCTTTCCATTAAATACGGGACACTTTAGGTATTTGGAATCCATTGAAATAAAAATAAATGCAGCGAAAATTAGATAAACAAAAAGATACAAGAATCAGACTCCTTGTTGTAAGGCAATCAAGAGCACGAGACTCTAATACCAATTGGAGAGTATATTGATCGAATACGAAAGAGGGGGATGAATTGAGTATTAAAAACTAGCCCCACTTTTTCGATTTATATGATGTATAATTAGTTACTTGATTTTATTGAGTAAAATCAACCAATTAATCTATCAATAAAATATACGAGTAACGAAATAAAGAAATAAAGAGGGACACAAAAGATTTTTGAAGTGGTTCAGTTTCACAAATCGAAACCTACATCCACTATTCCTGATTAATAATTCTTAGTACCTCTCTACGGATTACAAAAACTATCAACCGATTCGTATAATAAACTATGATTATAACTCAGATTGAGTATCGCTAAATACTCTATACTATCTTACGTTAATAAGAAAGTACAATATAACTCACAAAGATTCTCGTTAAAGAATAAGTAAGATTATGTGATGTACTATTATCCAATAACGTATTTCACTCGAGTGATTGACAAAGATTGATGCATGACGTTTTTCGAAACAACAATAAAAATAATAAATATTTTGCTCAAAGTTTGTTTAAAATCATTTGTAAAATTCTCTCAAATATGCATAAACTTTTTGTTGGATGTTTGAGATCAATGGAGTATTTATAGTAGAAGCATAGGAGAGGTAAACTCTAAACCCTAGCGTTCTCTTTAAGAAAGATATATATCTTTTATCTCAAAATATTGTTGTGAAAATATATTTTAAAACCCTAGGTTGATCCAAGGCGTAAAACGTGCCAAAGAGGCCGCTTCCTCTTCTTCACGCAACCCTAGGTTGTTGTCCATATGCACGCAACCCTAGGAGGCACAAACCCTAAATTTTTCGAAACGCTAGGTGGCACAACCACTAGGTGGGCTTATTAGGTTAACAACAAAATGAGATAGAATGTATTAGAAACCCTAGGTAGAATGACAACCCATAAGTTGTATTACTAACCAATAGAATTTCATAAATACATTAATATATAAAACTTTTGATAAATATAAAATACTCTTTCTTTTTTTGAAAACATTGAAATGATTTTGTTTCCAAAATCATGCATCAATTTCGCCATTCAAAGTTATAGGTGAAATAGCTATAACTTTGAACTTATTATGTGAAGTTATAAGTGAAATAGTTATAACTTTACTTACATAAAAATCACTTTAATGGAATAGTTACCGAATGCCGACCTATACTATCTAATCTTCGGAATCGCAAAGACCCTCCATCTTGAGTCTTGTGTTATTTGAAGTAGATCTTGCTTGAATTGTTTCTTCAATGTTATAACCAGAATAGCTATAACTATGCATATGAACTTCCAAAGTTATACCTCAAGCTCCTATAACTTTGTCTTACTGAAATCTTCAAAGTTATGCCTCAAGCTCTTATAACTTTGATCTCCTTAATTGTAATTGTTGTTAGCTATAATAAGACTAAAGCACACAATTACATGCATATAATATATCAATTAATGAAATCTATCAATTAACCACATTATCAAATACATACACTTGTCATTATCAAAACTATATCATAGGTCCGACCGTTCCCCCTCAAGATAATACTATAAAAATCATAGTTGGGAGTAACGCAAGATCAACACATCTAATGCTAAAGTATAAGCACCTACGGACCTTAAGAGACTCAGGGTCTTCACAATGAGCAAGCTTAGGCAATCAACTCAAATCAAGATCATTTCTTCCCCTTCTTCACATCATCGAAAAGATGAGAAGAAATATAAATGAGTAGAATAATACTAATCCATGAAAGAAATAAACATGCACACAAAAATATTATAACAAGATAAATAGTTCAACGTCAAGAAGGCAAAATATTAAAGTGTCAATACAAACCAACACAAAATAATGCCAAAGGGCCGAATAGGATAGTTTTTAGAGAGCTAGGGAAGGGGAGTTCAAGGGCCATGATCATTATTAACCACATTAGGGTTAACATAGCCGGGACGGGTTCCAAACTCGAGGGAATCCAAAACGATCAAAGAAAGATCAAACATGATTAGTCTACGCGGTGAGACAAATGTCGAAGTTAACCACCTTGCGAGTAAGGGCTTCAGTTGCGTCATAAACCACTCACATGTCTGCCCGCATCGTCTTCCCATCCATCACTAATGCACCACCTTGACTAGCCAAATTTGTCAGCCTATCACGGCGACGGAACACTTCCTGGCGCACAACTAAAAGATTGTGTTCCATAGATTAAAGACGACCGTCGACACTCAGCATCCAAGATCTCAGATCAGTACTGACAATAGAAGCCCCTCCACTACCACCAGCACCAGCCATATTCCCTTGCTTAACACCAGAACCCAGACCCAAGACCACACCAGCCAACACCGAGGCCTGAGTCTCACAATTTTTCAATATATTGGACATAAAAGCATCAAGCTTCTTCTCCACAATTTGCAGCACAGAAGAACCGTCCACCGGTTTCTCTACCTGTTCACTCTTAACCACAAACACCAATCTGGTCCAATAGCACCAATACCCATTAATTTCAAAACTTGGCACACATACCACCACGAGACAACACACCATAGCTAGTCGGGTCAACTACCTGTTTGACTTCCAAAGGACGAGATATCCACACACCGTAAGGTAAATCATTAGTAGTGGAGACCTTGGCTTTCGTAACCGTCAAGCTTATGTGAATAATACGATGAAAGACAAGTAATGGAAGATTGGCCTTCTTCCCTTCTTCTCTTCAAGCCACAACAAAACCACAATCATCTCGTAACTAGATACTTTATCACGACCTCCCTTCCTCAGTATGACGGTGTTCCAAAGAAAGTTAAAGAAAAAATTTAAATTTTGTCATAGTAAGGGAGGTTTAGCGTGAGACGCTTTTGAATAGCGAGTTGTAGGGGTTAAAGGTTGGGAATTCATGTTAATGGTGAGGGAGAGTGAAGAGTTTAGGTGGGAAATTTTTGGAATAAGAGAGAGAGTGTGTGGCGTGAAGGAGAAAAGAAGTGTTTGAAGTGGGCGATTTATGATGATGGGGATGTGTGAATTTATAAGGTATAATTGACTAGGGGTAGGGTAGGATGAGACGGCTTAGGTAAACATTCCTTTTTTTAAATTAGGTAAAGAAATTTAGGGTAAATATATCATGAGATAGAATAAGTAATCACAAATAATATAATGACAATTTAGACGTAATATTCTCTTAGTATAATACCATAGTATATCATGCAAATTCTTGCAGCGGAAAATACGGATACAATCGTACAATTTCATCTAAATCTAGTCAATCACTGAGACAAGAAAATATTATGAAGAATTTTAATTTCCACTGATTAAACCAATTTCCAACCGTAAAGTCTCAAAGCGTTCTCTAGCAAATGCTTTAGTCAGAATATCAGCCCATTGTGTTTCCGTATACGAAATTCAAGTCTTATATTCCCCTTTTCTACTTGGTCTCTAACAAAATGGTGTCTCATTTCTATGTGTTTTGTACGCGAGTATTGCGCGGGATTTTTAGAAATAATAATTGTACTCGTATTATCACATAAAATAAAAACACAACCAACATTTACACCATAATTAAATAATTGTTTTAAGTCAAAGTAATTGAGAACATACCAAGGCCTCCGTAATATATTCAGCTTTTGCAGTAGATAAGGCAACTAAATTTTGTTTGTTTGACCCCCATTAGATGATGCATGATCCAACAAATGTAGCTATGCCAAATGTACTTTTGTTGGAGCCAGTGTCCTCCACAGTTAGTGCAATAACATAAATAAATCTCTATAGGTTCACAGGGTATACTTTGTATTGTAATCAGTTGATTAACGTTTATCAATAACGGTTGGCTTGCTAGATAAGTTTGACGTTATTGTCATACATATGACGGTGATCAACTGGTCTCTAAAAGTCACACCTATAGGATGTGTTTGAGAGATGTGATTATTTGAGAAAATGATCATATTGATGCCCTATTTTATGACTAAAAGGTTAGTCAGTGTATTTGACTAAAAGGTTAGTCAATGTGATGATGAGACAATTATTTAATAATTATTAAATAAAGTTAGCTGAGACGAATTAACTGTAATTCGTAAATTGAATATAAAATGTTATATTTAATTGTTGTATATAATGTAAGCTAATTAAACATAAACCGTTATAATTAATTGGAAAATTATAAATATACGGATAGTTATAATTAATGATGTATTATAATGTCGGTCTTTGACTAATGACGATTATAATGTATTACATTATATTAGAAGCTAAAATGACCGGAAAAAGTGTCCAGATACACTCGGGTTTTTCCGGTCAATGGGTAGTTATTTGAGGAGACTAAATCTCCTCATATATGACCTATGAGTGCCGTGAGATTAGAAAAGAGAATGAGAAAAATTAAAAACCTAATTCTACTTTCTTACTTGTGCCTCCATCACACAAAACACAAAAAACCCTTAAAAGTTAACAGTAACTTTTAATCATCTTTCTAGCAAAGGAGAAGGGCATATCTCGATCAATCTTGGGTGAGACAATTAGGAGGATATCTACTTTGATATCTGTTCTTAGGCCGATTTTGCTAGGACCAAAGGTTTAATTCGTTTTCTCTATATTTACATTGTTTTCATATTTATGACTCGCAATTCATATTATATAATTTTGTTATAATCCTAAATTTTAAGGGGATGTCAACAGTTGTTTCCCACAAGTGGTATCAGAGCTTTTGGCTACAAAATTATATTATATGTTTTTCATTTTTATGAAATATAAATTTAAGAGAAAAAAAAAATTGATAAAACCGAAAAAAAATTTTAGGGTTTCGGCAAAATTTTTTTTATTGGCAGTTTGATTCAATTTTTTTGGGTCTTGTTTTTCCATTGTTGATTTATTGTTATTGTTATTTTAAAAGGTTAAAATTCAATATAATAAATTTGTACTTGTCTTAATTTGATAAAGATTAAATTAAAATAAGATGGAATGGTTTTGATTTTTATTGTTGCTATTGTTTTCGGCCTCATTGTTTTAAATTGATAATTTTTGTATAATGATTCAATTTTAATGATGTTCAAAGCGATTGTGATTAAATGAATATAAGGATAATCGATTTAATCATGATTTAGATGTTCATTTTAAAAGGTTAAATTGAATAATCTAGTTTGATTCAATATTTAATAACGATTAAATATTGAATTTTGTACCGATCTAGCAATATAGGCAACACCGAAAAAAAAATTTTTGCAGTTCATGCTGCCCGTGTTACTGTTCACTGCTATAAAAAAAAAACAAAAAATTTCTGTTTTTTTTCTTAAAAAGGCAGCAGCAGTCAGTTTGTTTTTTTTTTATTTTGATTTTCGGTTATTGTTTTAAACCGAGAAGGAAGATAGTTAAAAAAAAAAAAAAAAATTGGTCTGGTACCGTTCACGTGAACAGTGATCAGTAAGAGAAAAAAAAAATTTGGTTTTTTTTTTTTTGGCATTATAAAGATAATGTTTGTTTGTTATTGTGAAAAGGTTCACAATGATGATACTCGATTATTTTAAAAAAGGTTTAAAATAAAAATGGATTATGAAAGATTAAAATTGTTGTGGGCAATTAAGGAATTGTCACGTAATTTTGATCGTATATATAAGGTGGTTTGGATAAATTACTCTACATAATTACAGAATTATGTCTTGAAAAATTAATTTATATAGTTGATGCATTTTATTTTTGTCGAATGAATGAATGAATGAATGTTTTTATTTACGTATTTTTGCAATTGGTTGAAAAATGTAAAACCTAGTGTGACCTTAGTTAATCATGTTTTCGTAACGATGGAAACATGGTTTGGATGTATTTATGAGATCTCGAATCTCCTTTTATTTCTTTTAATTATGTTTTTGGAATTAGAATGTAAATAGGTTTATTTTGTAATTTTGAAAATGTAATTTAAGAAGACTAAAGATGGAGATCTGATGCTCACTCCCGCTACATGGACCAAGATGGGACAAATTCAAGCTTCTCGGGTCCATTAGGATGGATTCCAAACTTGTATTTACTGTTCATTTTGGTAGATAGGCCACACTAGGACCGTTGTAATATTTTACGTATTTTTTCGTTCTTTTGCTTTTCATTCATGCAACAACCCGTAATTTGGAAGACGGAAATTATATTTGAAAAATAATAAATTTAATTTATTTTAATTTATTAAGATTTATTTGAATTTATGATAATTTAATATAATTATTTTGAATTTATTCGGAATTAAAGAGAAGGTTTTACGGTTTAACCCCGAACGTCATTTAACTATTCCCGAGTCAACTTAAGTCCCGAAACAAACCCGAAACCCGACTTTGGCATGAGTTACACGCCCCATGTCATCTTTTTCCACTCACTTTAGATCTTTTAATTCTTTTGATTAAACTAATACGAATATCTAAGATATTTGTAACTTTATCGATCCGTCAACTTAAATTACGCAAATCGCTTAAAAACTGACCCGATTTCTCCCTACTTCCACACGGCTCCTCCTCCTCTCTTAGGATTAGATATTTTCTTTCTTTTGATTACAATAACATAATATCTAAATAATATCTAGATATTTGATTAAATTAACTTAATAAGTAATAATATCTAAACAATTACCATAATATGATTATAAAACCCGAGTCAATCCCGTAACAACAATTTCAAAACCCGACTCATTATTTCCCTATATTTACACGGCACCCACTCCACTCTTATTCACTACTTATCTTTTCATTTTACATTAAATCAACTTAATATCTAATTAATACCTTCTTTAATATAATTAAAATCGTTCTTGGTGTTCTTGAGCGTTCTTGATCGTTCTTGAGCAAAATCGTCACAAAACCTTCATTACTTGTTCAAATCCGTCCTAACTTATATTTCTAGAGTCTCCTCTCCGCTCTTCATCTCCATGGGAAGATTATGAAGACGAGTTTGGTGACTCGTATATATTAGAAGAAGATTAGTAGACGGGTTTTTAGTTCTTATTTTGGTGCTACTTGATTTTGTGCTAGGTAAGGTAACGATTCCGAGTTACTCGACGAATTAATGTTACATACTTTTGTTTTTGTTCATGTTATTGTTATTTACTGTTTAAGTAGTAACATGATAAATAGTTATTATTATTATGTTGTATGGAATTCTTAACATGTTTAGTGTTCTTGACATATTTGGATGATTTGTTCATAATTATAATTTTAGTATGAATGATGGTTGAATTGGTTGTTAAAAATGGATGTTGTTAATTAAAACATGTTAGAAATAAATTTGGATTGTTGATTTGTTTTGGCCGTGTATGGTGGCTGTTTAGGGTGGCTGAAAACCGACCCAAACCAAGCCGGTTCAGCCCAGTTCAGGCCGGTCCAGGCTGGTTCAGACCCGGTCTGGATTGGTCCGTGGTTGGTCTTTGTGTTTGTGTCGATACTTGATTGTTTTGTTGTTGTTTTGACGGGTTTTAAATATGTTAAGCATGCGGGAAATATTAAGAAACGGTTTTTAGAAAAGTCAACCAAAACAGCCCAAACCAGGCCCGTGGGCCCAGTCCAGGCCCGGTTTATTCTCGGCCCAAAACAGGCCGTGAGTCCTCCCTTTGGACTTGTGACGGTTTTTGAGTTTATTGTTATTTTATCGTGTTTTGTAATATTTAGCAAGTGGGAAATTTTAAATAAGTAAATTATTTAATTAAAAAGGTTTTCATAATATTATTATTTCTCACATGTTAGAAATTATAATATGAGATTGTAGTTTAATATGATATCCCTTAAGGCAAGCGGGTTTCGTAAGATTTAATAATTCATATGTTAGAAGTTGGAATCAAATAGCATGAAATGAATATGATGATTTTATGTTCAAGTCTAAATGGTAAAGACTCTGATTCTAGCCGGTTTGACCAAACGGGTTTGGTCAAACTAAGATCTAGTCAGCCCCGTTTTGACTGATGACCCGTCGCGGGACTCGGGTCAGGGATTTGTCTTCAAGTAAGGTTTTATTTAATGAATGAATGAGCCTTAGTAGATATGAGGCGATTGATATTTGAATATGAGTTATATGCAATTAGCACATGATAGGAAGTTTTTCCCGTGACTGTTTAATTGTGTGATTATGTCGT